>APFE030361864.1:0-29136 GCA_000404065.3 Pinus taeda
TAGAGCACATCATAGAACCATGTATATGACCAGAATAGAAACAACAAAAAATCAACCATAAGATCACATAATAACCAATACATGTGCTCATAACTCATAATAGAGAAAATAGTTCATATTAACATATCCGAAAGACAACCAAGTTATGGACTTCCATGTACCACTTGACCATAGATTGGGCTAAACCAAATCTCAATTTCAACCAATCACCCTTGTACCATATTCCAAGCATGAATGTGGGTCCTCATGGGATAAACTAAGATATCATAATGAAACAAGGACTCAAAATGTTAAACCACCTCCAACCTCGAGCTATCATGATCTCACCTAAACTGGTCTTGGGATCACAAAACCAAAACAGGTTTGGATGCCGCATAATTTCTTCACCATACCCAAAGGAATTTTCCAGTCTCCACCCACTTGTCGAGGGCTTCCTGGAGAAAATCATCTCCAAACCCTTTGGTTTTTTTCTTCAGATCACCTCAGCTGGATCCAAAACCTTCCAAAAATTCATATCTTAACCAAGAATGAATTGCATCCATAGGGGCTACATTCAATGAACCTCTGAAATATCGTGCACGTTCGTGGCATATTAAACAATATCCATAATTTTAATACATAGTTGAAAATACCTCTAAATATCACATTATTTAACCCCCTACCAATACAAACCCAATAGACCTCCCTAATTTAAAAAACCCCTACTTTCACTAAATATTGTAGGTAGCAATTTTTTTTACCCTATAATAGTTTATTTCTTGGTAATATCTATCATCGTGCGATTCAATTTCTACCTACCATGAGCTCTTTATTACTATTATTTTTTTTTATTTCAAATAGCATAATTATAAAAAAAAAAGTTCTCATTGATGTCAAAGATTGTCAAAGAAAAAGAGAAATACCTACCAATATAAAAACATTTTTCCACTTATATATCCTACAATATATTATGAAATTTTTTCCTCAATATATATTCACCAATTTGAATGCACATGGCATGGTACTTCTCCCCAATTAAGCCCCTCCATGATATAATCACACTATGGCCATCTGTAAATGGAAAGGAAAGACTAAGACCATTGCCAATCTAGGAAAAATCCATCTAATGAGAGAAAATGAACCAAATAATCAAATGCACATGCCATGCGTTCACGTCCCAACAAGAAAATTACATATGCAACTTGTTTGTTGCAGGATCATGCTATTACAGTTGTTGATCTACCTTTCTCCTTATGCTCCCTCACTTTCCTTTACTTCTCCTTTTCCTTTCTTTGCCAGTCCTTTGTTTTCCTTTCTTTGCTTTCTTACTCCCTTTGTCCCTCTCTCTCTCTCTCTCTCTCTCTCTCTCTGAAATTGATGTAAGTCAAAACTGAACAAAAGTTACAAATTGTTTCTTTGATGCATTTTTATCATTGATATCTCATTTTTTCTTCATTTTCCATCTAATTTCCCTTGCATGCATATTTGTGTCTCTTCACCTTACTTTTCTACTATTTTATATTATTTCCATAATTAAATTCCATATATTTCCTCTTTTCCTTTGTCAATGCATTTCCCAAACATCGAGCTCAAATATGCTATGTAAAAATAATATATTGATATTATGTAATGTCTAAAATGTTTAGTTTGGGTTATAAATCAAATATTTCAATATTCATGTTGAGTGGAGAGAGAGAGAGAGAGAGAGAGAGAGAGAGAGAGAGAGATTTCATTAGTATGTTTTTTCTAATTTAAGTTATGAGGGATATTTGGAATTCCTTTTAACATTCAATATGAAGTTGATATGTAACTATTGGTTGCTATAATTGTCCTATTTCTCAACTAAATTACCTTAGCTTAGCGTGTGTTTTACAACCTAAATAAGATCTCTATGCAAGTATTTCTAGTCTCTTTAATCATTCTTTGGGTAAATGGATAATGTATGCTCATTTTGATTAAAAGTAAAAAAGGTTGATGTTTTTCTATGTAACCTTCCATTTCTATTAATTTAAGACTATTACAATGTATGTTCACTAATTCGAGATCAAAGTGGCTATGGTACAAAAAGATCCCGAGAAGTCCTTCACCCATTCTTATCCTTGCACTGAATAAGGAAGACCATTGGTTTTAGAGTCTGTCTAGGATTTGGTCCCAATTGTTAAGGAAGAAAGCCGCACATTCACTCATGAGGACCTGTTCCTATTTTCCTACAAATGGCTTGCAGTGTTAGAGGGTTTCCAAAGTTAGAGATAAGTTTCCAACTATTCCATCTTTTGTTATATGTTTGATACAATCAAGAGCTGATGTAATGTGTATATATGTCAAGATAGATTAGAATGGAAGCTAGCGATAGTGCGAACATTTTTGGTGTTTATATTTTTAGAAAGTCTTTATCGCCGTGACCTCTTTAAGGCTAGATTTGTCACTTTACGTTATGTATCGAGTAGAGAATTTTGTTGTTTAATAAAATAGAGCTAATTTCTGATTCATGCATTCATGTATTTTTTTTCCTATGACGACCAACTTGTCCTTATAGATTAATCTCATTCATTAAATAGGGAAATGAGTTAGTTGGCTAGGGCCCAGCGAACCCAACTCGATCTCCCCCTGTCTATTATATTGTGTGGTGAGTAAATGATGTGATAAATATTTATGTGTGGAGTTTGCATGTAAGAGGTGAATCTGATTAGATAAGCTCTTGTGTGTTTGATTTCGAAACAAGTGATAAAGGTTCACATATGTAAATTTTCATTCTTGTGTTTATGCTTCGTGCTTTATTTTGAGTAGAGCTTCCTTCTTTATTGAATAATTTCTTTCATTTATTGTAAACCACAGTAAGGGTTTAAATATGGAAATGATTTTTCGATTTCGAAGTCATATCTTTAGTTTAGATCTACTCTGTGGTGCACATATATTCCCTGAGATAAAATCTACAGAGGGGTTATTTCAATATTTCTTGTTAATTAATAAATTTATTCTTTAAATTGTTTTTTTTCATAATAAGCAAGAAAAAACCCTTGTTCGGGTACCTTAGCTATTTGGTAGTGTTATTGTGCAGGTGAAGCTATTCTCGGTTGAGGACCTCTTGATTATATATTTCACTGAATTAGCCTGGGACTATTGAACATAAGTTTTCCTTTGGTTATTTAGAAATGATAATTGCAAGAACAAAATAATGTCATCTTTAACTAAAATAGAGTCACCAGTTGCATTTTATTTATAAAGTTATATGAACAAAAGCCAATATTGAACACAATGTTAAAACAGAACAAGATAAATATATTTGTGAGGTTATTTTCATTTTTATGCACAAGAGTTTAATATTTATTTTGATGATTGATGAAGTCTTGAGGTTCATGAATTGAGGGTGTGATGAGTCAGAGAGTTTTGTCTTAATTCAAGCAAGTTTTCTTTTCATAGTATTGTAGTTTAGACTTGCTACACGATATCCTTCTTTAGTACCAGAATAGGGTGTTTTTCTTCAGTACATGCACAAAGTGTTATTACATTTCCTAGTATAGGAACAGAGTGCAGGAACTACTTTTCCTCTTCCAATACAAGAACTAATTACAAGAATAGATTTATTTTGAAAATTCTTTATGTTTCAAAATGTTCACACTTAGGTGGTTTGAAATGAACCTTGGATTTGTTTATTCTTGAGTTATTTATTTCAGGTCTCTGGTTGTTATTTTTTTTAGTGAAAATCCAGTCTCTTTATTATTCTCGTGTCATTGTGTTAATCACACAAAAAAATAATTTCAAGGTCTTCTTTACAGATATGTTTTATTGCAACTAAATTATTTAGTTCAAGGGATAAAAATAGTGATTACAGAACTTATCTAGAATCCTTGGAATTTCTCGTGCTACACCTCAAAGCTTCTAAATCCCTGGATTAATAATTAAGTGTTGAGTAATTGAAATTCAATTACTAAGCCCAACAATCTGGCATCGTTATCGGGAAGTCATTGAAAAGAATTATAGTAAAATTATGGTTCTTCTTTTTCTGCATTAGAGGTAAGTTTGGTTTATTTTTTCAAATTGAAGTGTGCTTCTATTGCTTGAAGGAATTTGTTTCAAATTAATTATGTGTTGTAGACATATTTTTTGAAGTAGCTGCAACATTTGATTTGATTTGATCCAACAATATTTTTTAAAGTTTTGTAAATTATTGCTGGTTGATTTCTTTTAAAATGTATGACTAAGAGAGGTAGGGGTTCAAAGCACAAGAAGGACATAGGAAATGTTGATAAATAAGAAAAAAAATCACGGTGGGAGTTCTGTTGTAGGAAGGACTTCTAAAAAGACACAAACCCATCACGTAGGTACCATTCACCTAGAATTTGGGACAGTAGTTCACGAAACTCACAACCGTTTGAAGGGAAGAAGGAGACTATTTGGACTAAAAACATAAACCTGAACCACAATCAACCTTCACATTCTATGGGAAGTATTCTATTTAAAGGAGAAGAAAGGGGAGATAATGAATATTTGCATGTTGAAGGGATGGGTGAGAACCAGCCAACAGAGGAGCAATCTACTTTTGGGTTTCTAATTGTTGATCCACATGTAGTGGTTCAAATGAAGAATATCATGCCCTATGTTCTTCCACATTTTCATGGTATAGTGCACGAAGATAATGTTTCTTTCATTTTTGAATTATATACACTTTGTAGGAGTTATGATTACTCTTGAGATGCTAAGAAGATAAAAAGTTTCCTTGAAACTCTTAATGCTTCAACTTTATGTTGGTTCATGGGACTAGGGAAAATGCTATCTCATCTTGCGAGAAAATGAAGAGGTTATTCTTAAATTAATATTAGGAATATTGCATGAAAAGAGAAATGTAGGACGATATTTTTACTATTGCACAGGGGGAAGATGAGACCTAGGAGGATTATTTGGAGAGATTCTTATATATCCTTCAACTCTTGAAACATAAATTTAATATAAGTACTAGTAGAAACTTCTTTCTACAAGGTCTTACATATGATTTTAGAAATGATTTGAATTTCTTAGGACAAGGTGATATTTCTCAAAAAACTTTTTATCAAATTTGTTACCTGTAGAGGAAGTTCTTACGAAACCAATCTAGATCTAGTAAGGGAATTAGGAAGAACTCTAGAAAAAGAAAATTTGGATCTACATATACTGTGATCATTGGTTTGGAAAATAAAATGGATAATATGAAAACTAAAGTTATGAATATTGTTAGTAAACAAATAAATTCCTTACAATTTCAGCAGAAATTAGTAGAAGAACAAGAAAAATTATCCATTTATTGTCCAAAATGTAGAAAAAACATTTTTTACATGAGTTCCCTACAGCTGTTAAAAGTGCTAATATTTGTGTAATATGTGCAGGGAAACATCCTACAGAAAAATTCCCATCAATACCAAGATTAAAAGAAAATTTCAACTGAGAGAATTTGGTACCTGAGCTATTGCATGCTATGGGAGCGCACAAACCATGGCCACAAGTAAGTACATGTATGATTTTTGATACTGTATCATAATTTTCTTATTATAATGCAACATGTTATCCCTATCAAAACACGAATTACCCTCAATCTTGGTAGCGTGGGTATCATTCTCAGTATGGGCAGTGTCCTCCTCCTTGGCAACAGGGATGGAGGAAACCACCACATTCTCATTATCCCTATCCCATTCCTACACAGTCATATCCACATTATATGCACCTTATTGTATGGAACAACCTACATTACTAGCGATATTTCCTCATCAAACTCATTTTATGCCACCACTACCATTACCACCATCTTTTTGACCACCTCAATTGGAAACACAACCAGTTCCTAATACAAACAATAAAGTGGTGCAAATGATTCATTCTATTGGTTGGATTCCTTTCCCTATTTATCATACCATTCCAGTTAGGGTCAATGACCTCCAACTAAGATCAGGGAGGCTAATAAACTCGGGAAAAACAAAATGTAGTGATCATTGAGGAGAAAATTGAGGAGAAGACTCCTAATCTTTCAAGAAATGATGCCACTATTTAGGTTACTTCCACACACTCAGAATATTTACCTTCTTCTTCAAACCAACCTCCATTTCCAGAGAGGTTGGTTGTGGAGAAAGTTGACCCCACTCCTGAGTATAGCATGTCTTCTGACTTGAGGAATATTTATATAAACGTCCCTTTTCTACAGGATATAAAATAGATTCCTATATGTATTAAGATTATTAGGGAACGACGTCCTAAAAAGCCAGGGAGGAAGAGATTTGAACCTCACATTATCTGGTTTGTTGGAAGAGAAGCTGAGTTGATGACATGATGTGCTCAAGTGGAAAAGTATACTAATCCTAACAACCGAGTTTTCCTTATTCAGATAGGTGATGTCCTTGTTCCCAATGTGTTAATATACCTTGAAGTGGATATTAATGTTATGACCAAGCATGGAACAACTTCGGTTGACTCACATTCATTCTGTGCCCATTATGCTTGAACTTGCTAATAGATCTAAAATCAAGCCGGAGGGTGTGTTAGATGATGTATTTGTATCGATCGATTCATGGCAGTACCCTGCATATTTTATTGTTTTATAACCAAAGAATCCTATTGGGGGAACACTTTGATCTTGGGGTGACCATGGCTTGCCATGAAAGATTCCTATATAGGATGTCACTCAGGCGACACGTATATTTCCCATGGGGATGCTAGAGAAAAGGTCACCTTGTACCCATCTTCCAGATCTATTTAGGAGCTTCGAGATACCTTGTGGTTGGATTATGATAGTAGTGATGCGTAGACTCAATCCCTTTCCATGATTAAACATTATACTGATTCGACTGAGGAGGGAATGATCCAAGGATTTCTGGATAACTTAAAAATTTTGTAGAATTTTGAATCACTTTATCAAATTTTTATTCCAATTTTCTAGGAAAACTATGATCCCCAATCCTCATCCTCATCACCATAGAGCTTAGCAGCCACCACAAGTTTTCTTCAACCATACACTACTCTTGATTATATTATTCCACAAAAATATTTATATATTCGCTTAGACCTAGACTCGTCTCAATAAGAGCAACTTGTGAGCTTGTTGCGAGATCACCTTGATGCATTTTCATGGAGTTATAAGGACATGAAAGGCATTTCTCCTAAAACCTGTACTCATCATATTTATATTGAGGAGGGTGACTGACCTGTCCGACAACCCCAAAGGTGAATGAACCTTGCACTAAGATATATTGTTAAAGAAGAATTACAAGAACTCTTAGATGTTGGTTTGATCTATCTTATATCCAATAGTCAGTGGATATCTCCATTGGTAGTACTCCCAAAAAAGGATGGGAGATGGTGTATATGTATTGACTATAGAGAATTAAATAAATCCACCTCAATGATTAGTTCCTCTTCCCTTCATTGATCAGATTCTAGATACCTTTGTAGGTAAAAAGTAGTTTTCATTTTTAGATGGCTTTAGCATATATGACCAAACACATATCTCACCAGAGGATCATAACAAGACTAGCTTTACTTGTCCATGGGCAACATTCACTTATCGAGTGCTTCCTTTTGGACTTTGTAGTGCTCCTGCTACCTTTCAAGGGTGAGTCTTGGATATTTTTGTTGACCTTGAGTATGTAGAAGTTTACATGGATGATTTTTCAGCATTTGGTAATTCTTTTCAAGAAGCCCTTTAAAATTTAAAGACAGTGCTCAATAGGTGTCAAGAGACCTGCCTTTCTTTGAGTGATAAGAAATGTATATTGATGTGCAAGGAAGGGGTGGTCCTTGGTCATCTTATTTATGATAAGGGTATCCATGTAGATATGGCTAAAGTAGAAGTTAGTCAACACCTTCCTACACCAAAAACACAAAGGGAAGCTATAGGATTCCTTGGACATGTGGGCTATTACTGAAGATCCATTGAAAAATTCTCTAGTATATCTGCTCCTCTTTTTTTATTATTAACTATGGACTTTGATTTCTATTTGACTGAGCCTTGCCAATGAGCTTTTGAGCATTTGAAGGAAAAATTAATACAAGCACCAGCCTTGACGGGACCTAATTGGTCCTTTCCATTTCATATTTCCTTAGATGCCTCAGATACTACCATTGGTAAAACTTTACGGAAGGAATAAAATCAATGATCCTATGATATTTACTTCATTAGTAATAACTTGTCATCTTCTGAATTTAACTATACAGTAACCGAGAAAGTGTTTCTAGTTGTAGTTTTTGCTATTAATAACTTTAGACATTATATTATTGGTTATGAAGTGTTTATACATATAGGTCATTCCACCATAAAATATTTCATGAATAATCCTTTAACTAACAGTAGGATAACTAGGTGGTTGATTTTACTACACAAATTCAATGTTATGATAATCGATAGGCCACGAAAATCAAATGTAGTAGTTGATTACCTTTCTAGATTGGATAATCCTGGTCAAGGAATTCTTGTAGATGGCTCATTTCCTAATGAAGACCTTTTTGTTGTTTCAAAAAAATATCGATGGTTTGTCAACATAGCTAATTATCTTGTTATAAGAAAAACACCACCACACCTAACCACTCATGAGAGTTGGAAGATTATTAAAAAAAGTGATTCATATTTCAAGATCCAAGGAGACCTATTCTACACTGGACATGACCTTATTATGCGTGGATGTGTGATGGAAGAGGAAGTGTTTGATCCAGGAGGGTCTTAAGACACCAAGGGGATGGATAAGGCTCAAAATTCAAAATGGCAGAAAGGAGAATTTGTTGGCATCAGTTAGGAGGACTTGTCTTCTTGATCATAGTGGAGTGAAGGGTTTGTCAATCTGAGCTTGTATGTGAAAGATAGAGCTCTTCAAAGTTTGGCATGACAGGGGAAAAAATGAGGCCCACAGTGCACCACATGGCATCCCAGTCAGCACGTGGGACCCACATGGTAGCCTATTAAGTTCTGACACTTTGTATTCCTCCATTGGCCTCCTAAGCTTGCACAAGAGAACATGGGACATTTCAGTTATAACCATAATTTTTATATAGTTATTAAAATAACTATATGAACAAAAACCATAACCAAAATGCAAAAACTATATAAAAAAAATATATTAACCGCATACTATATAAAACATGTAATATATACCATATATTACCCGCCATATCCAAACACTACATCGCATATATGCATAATTCCAACCAATATATTATATATATATATATATAATATAATATTATATGTTAAGCGGCCATAAAAATCTCGCGCATATATATGACATATATATTAACAGATGACCATATAGCATATAGTTAAAATATATCAGCATATAATACGAACGCCGGAGGTTACGAGACCTGGCGGGGGTCGAACCCATCCCAGCCCAACATAGCCGGCCCCCGAGCAAGGCGGTCCCCAGTCCTTGCAACATGCCATAATGTGGTCAGTACCCCCTGCTACCGAAATCAAAGCTTGTCATATATACTATGAACCTGCCCATAATTGGTTTTTGAATATTAAGGATTGTCATTAAAAAAAACATGCGGCCATATATATATATATATTATATATATATAAATATATATATATTAAATATATATATAGTTATATATATATATATATATATATATACGTAGGGCAGTATATATAGTATTAAAAAACAACGATATGCCAATATATCATATGGTTATTAATGCGATTGGTATATCAAACTGATATATGGTAAAAGTGGAGGGGCAGGATTTGACCTCCTAACCTTCCTCAACCATTTCCTAAATTTTATAACTCCACCAAACTGCTTCCTTGGGAATTCTGCCAAGAAAATTATATAAACTCAGTATTTTACCCAGAGCAGGGGAGGAGATCAGTAGGGACTCCTTTCAAGGCAAGAAGGGTGAAAATTTTGCAGGAGGGTGATTTTGGTCTAGTCTTAGAATTTGACAAGTTTTATATCAATTTTGCACCTCTCAGGGACGGGAATCCAATGGTGGTGTCAGTTTTTGCATTAGAGATCTCCAATTTTTAGGCATTTTTTAGCATGGAGGTATAATGCTCCATTTTTGTAACAGATGAATGTAACTTCTTTTGATGCCATTTTTAATGAATGAAGTCCCCCCCATTGATCTAGCAGGGCCTGGAGACGTAGTCCAAGAGGGACAAACTCCGTTATCAAGTTCTTGTCTTCTTATGCTCTTCTTCTTCTTTTTCTCACATGTGCACATTTAAGTTTGTCTTTGGTTAAGATACAAACTGCATATGTAATTATTTTTAATGCATCTATAAAAAAAAAGATAACCTAGATTAGTGTTTGACATCTTGAAAGCTACCCATGATGAGCCTTGTGGGGGCCACTTTGATGAAAAAATAATAACATATAAAATTCTATGCATTGGACACTTTTTCCCTTCCTTGTTTATGGATGCCAAACAATATGTTAAGCATTGTGATAGTTATCAGTAAGTGGGCAAACCTATTCAAACCAATTAGACGATTTTGTGTCCTCAAGTCATGATTGAGCACTTTGAAAAATGGGCCATTGAATTTGTGGGACCCATAGCCCCAACATCCTTAAATAAAAGACATATCTTGGTTTGCACTTTTTTTGTAACGAAATGGGAAGAAACTAGGGTTGTTCCTTATGCTACTAAAAAAATTGTTGTTGATTTTCTATTTAATGAAATATTTACTCGATTTGTTGTTCCAACAGAAATTGTTACTAATAATGGACCTCAATTTGTTTCTAATCTGGTAAAAATAATTATAGATCAATACAGGATTTGGTACAATAAATCTACATTGTATAATCCGTAGGAAAACAACCACATAGAATCTATAAGCAAGGTGATTGAGTCCATTCTTACCAAAACAGTAAATCTTCATAAAAAGATTGAGTAAACAAGTTAATTTACCGGAATAATTATGGGCTTACAAATCTACCTCGAGGAGCAGCACAAGTCATACATCTTATGAGCTGATGTACGGGAAGGAGGTATTGTTGCCAATCGAATTCCATAGTAAAACCTTTAGAACTATAGTCCATATGTGTTTGGATCTCTTAGAAGCACATCAACAATGTCTTTTGTAGTTGAGTGAACTTGATGAAATAAGAAGGGATGTTGTTCAAGAAACTATTTTAATGCAGCAACAATGTAGAAAACAGCATGACATGTTGATTAAAAACAAGAAACTCCAGTCAGGTAACTTAGTACTCCTCTATGATTCAAAGTTTAACATTTTTAAGGGGAAACTTTGCACAAGCTAGTTGGGGCCATAAGAAGTCGTTAAATTTTTCACGAATGGAGTGGTGGAAATTAACACCATTGATGGAAGGGAAGTTATTTTCTTGGTGAAAAGGCGTAGACTCAAAATATATTTTCAGTCCACCACTAAAGAGGATTTCATGCAACAGGTACAACAACAGCGAGATTTCATGATGGTAGGTGGGAAAGAATACCAACCTACTATGAGTGCATTTTGATTTACTCTTTTCCTAATTCAAAAAAAAAAAAAACTAGGAAAAATAAATAAAATGAAAGATAAAGCACATGATTGTCAAAATTAGCTTGTCGACACAGTTATGCAAGGATTTTCTTGAAAACCAACTAGCTGGCAAGAATGATCATCTTTAATAAAATTGAAAGTAACTTGAATCAGAAAGCATGGCTAACTTGTTTTGAGAAGAAGTGGGTTTCTACAGGATTTCTGGTGTTTGCAGAAAACCAACAGGAACTAAGCACTTGTTAAAGTTTGGAGCAAGTAGGGTGGTGAAATTTTATGCAAGTGACACAAAAATTCCACTGTAGTTAATTCATCCAAGTCACAACATTATTTGATGAAGACATTTACTATATAAGGTGAATACATTTTCTTTCTTCTCATCCTTTTTCTAAACTTTTCTTCTATTTCATCTTTGTTCCTAAGGTTGAATCCCCCTCCTATTCTTCTACAAATTTCCTGTCCCAATTTCTGTTTTTCCCTCTCAACCCTTAAAAAAATAGCAAAAAAAAATCCCTCGTCCTTTTCTCCTATATCCCTCTATGGGTCAATCCACCTTATTCTAATTATCCCTTGTGATTTTCCTTCCCTTTCTTATGATAACCTTGTCCCTCTCCTTTTTACCCTGTTATTTTTTCGCTGCTGATAATTTCTGAAGCGTTGTTTATCTAAGGCTAAAAACATGGTAGCACCTAAATTTGGTGATTAAAAACTCCTGTAACTCTGCAATTATATATATATAATCCAACCCAATTTTTTATAAAGGAAACTAGCTTGGTTATTTCAGTGTAAGAGCCCCTTTTTTTGGTACATGGATTGTTTATGCATGGTGTGGGAATTTTACTGTTACAAGTGCAGGAAGACTGCTTACAGCAGTACAAGAATCCCCCTCTCAAAGTGTGTGAATGGCACCTACAATAGTGCAGGAACTCTTCTGTTATGGTGTGGGAATCTTAAAAAGTACAAGAAATGTTTTCAGTTACAGAGAAAGAACTTGCTATTTTAGATTCTTTTGTCAATTCAAGAATTTACTATAAATTGATTTCCTATTCTTTTGTGTCAAAGTAAAAAGATTGCCCACATTTTTTGTATAGGTCATCATTATTGTTATTTATAAAGGGAAATGAATAGTTAAATGCATGATTATCCCGTGATGTATGTGGATTTTATCATAATTAGCAACAACCATCCCCATAAGATATCATTAAAGGACTAAATGCATACATGGAGACTGTTTCATTTAAACTCCTTGCCATATATTTTAAATTCATGTTGTCCATCCTTCATTTTTCCCTCTGCTACATGTGATCTAGCAAATTTTTACCATTTAACACCTTGAAATGATGACTAGCCTAGTCATTGCTCCGAATAATCATTACCTTGCACGTTTTTAGAAATTCTATCGGATCTCTTAATGGATCTTAGTACCTCGAGGACGATGGCCATTGTTGGGTAATGTGAAAGTTTAATTGCTATGATGTCAGTACATGAATCATGATGCAAACTAGCATGTATTCTAAATAAGTGTTCGCTCAGGAATGGTGCAATCACTAAAACAAATCATTCCTGCGCTTTAAAATTTCTAAATAATGAAAGAATTTCAGCTTCATGCAAATAAGTGATTGTTGATCGTTGAAAGAGCTTGAGGTGTTGAACAATTCGAGAATTGTAGGTTCCAACAAGATTAAGGGACACTACGACACCAGTGAGGATCGAGGGTTGTTCTGTTAAAGAAATGGAAGGGATAATGGAATATGAAATTAGTTTCTCTCTTTTATAGGAAGTTATCTTTCATCCTTTCTTGCACAAATTCATTAGCTATGATTCAGCCATTACCTGGGTGTTTGCACTAAATTTTTATGGAAAGACAACTAATGTGCATTGGTTGAAGTTTGAGGTCAGGAGTAATTCATTTTGCAGGCCACTGAGCTACCCACTATTGGTGAGAAATGTTTCAAGAAGGGCGAAGTAGTGAAATGTGCATGGTGTAGGTTCCTGCAAAAGGATGATTTTGTAGCCAATTAGAAGAAAAGGGTGTTGAGGAATGAGATGGTTTCAAAATGGTGAATTTTTTGTACATTCTATAGAAATTCCTCACCTGTGAGGGGAGATACTCCTTATCCTACCTGTACTACCTTTGACTTCCCATGCATTTCAAATCTGGTAAGTTGATTAATTTTCCCTATTTCCCATTAAAAAGGTTGGGTAAGATGTCAAATAGCATGAAGAAGTCCCCCGAAGGACCAAGTAGGTCGTAAATTATTTCATTAGGGGTTGATTAAGATTCTGGTGATTTAAGAGCTAAAAAACGGAGGATCTACTTGGGAGGCATTTGTAGAATAATATCAAAGTGTGGGTGGTATGAAGGTTCTTAGTCTAAAAGGGTAGCAAGGAAAAAAGTGTAAGAGAAATGTAGAGCCTAAGGGTATTGTTGGGAACGGGATCCCCCAAGGATAGTTTTGGGGCTAAAAGCCCATGTTTTGGGTCAAATTTTGCAATAAAGTTGTAAAGTCTCTTCATTTTGTGGTCGCGGAACATGAAGGTGTCATGAGTCATAAAGGGTTGTCCGCCCTTATTTTGTAAAGTGTAAGGTTGGTTGTAAAGATCTACCCATGATCTGTGGACCGTGGGATTGTATAAAAAGAGCTAGGTAAGTAAGCTCTAAGTAGTCTTAAGTTTTTGGTAGTGGAAAACATGGCTTAGAGTCTTGGTAGAAAAGTCTAAGTTGGGTCCGAGCATAGGTAGAGGCTCTGCAGCTACGCGTGCAGAGGCCTAGGGTGGAAGTCTGTAGTTGATTGTGTGTACCCTTGTAGCTATGTGGATAAGGTGGATAGAGTCTGTAATAGTCTGAAGATATCAATAAAGAGAAGTATTCTACAAATTCTTTGTATCTATTTCTTGTTAATGCATCTGGTTATGTTGTGTTTTGCATTTAATATACAATGTTCATGTGATGCGCAAATGTATGTGACTATATTATTTAATTGAACGCAAGAAAGAATATCAGTTTACGTGGTGGTGACTGTGATTGTTTAGTAAGATAATTAATACACTTAAGATAACTTGGTAACCTGTACAATACGCTGTCATAGCAGCGTGAAAGTAACTGCACCGTAAGTTAGGTTTGCGCGAAGGTCAATCGTACCCCTTCACAGAGGTACTGAAGGGCGGAATAAAGGGATAGACTAACAAAGTGCTAGAACATAATGGCCTATGTGAAAGCAGGAAAAGAGGGTATAAACCGACACCACCACCATCTCAGGGTGTGGAAACTTGGTTCTAGCATCCCCGCATACTGCTTCAGGTGAGACTTCGATTCACGTTCCACGGGGTGATGTCGAAAGGGCCAGTCTTGTAAGGATTTGTTTGGCTAACTAAAGTTGAACCTGGGTTAGGCCCCACGCAGTCAAAAAATTGTTTCGTTGTCGAGATCGGAACCTTCATAAGAGATGTGCGATGTCATATAATTGGAATCCAACTAAGAAAGAGGTTGAGTATTGGTTAGACAGGAAGATCAATGAATTTGACTCCCAGGAGAACAGAAATACATGACTAACAAAGGAACAGTGGCTGCACAGGTACCTATATACAAAAATCCACGAGATATTTTTATGCTCCTTTCCAGTTGAGTTATACGAGTCGATCGCAAAGCTAGCAAATAGCTAAGGAAGGTGGAGACTTGATGGTCCTATTGTCTGGACCTCAGAGTTAGTACAGAGACTAGAAGCCTCTGAGGATAAGATCGCCCATGCTGTCGATCATTTGCTCGATCGTATCATAGGAGGGTTTGTGATTGAATTCACGGTCGATACCTCAGTTAGCTACAGTGAGGCAGAGTAGTGATTTTTCAAAGGTCCGTGAGGTAAGTACTTAAAGTCTTTGAATAACTGGACTAAGATGTTATTGTGTGAAAAATGGGTTATGCAGCTACCTTGATTTTTGGAGCTATGCTAAGTGGAAACACTTATAGGAATGAAGGAAAAAAGGCTCTTGAATATATTCCATTTATTTCACATCCATTGGGTGACAAAGAGGGAGTAGCGCAGGATTTTTGTGAAATGCAATTCAGTTGATAAGACAAGGGTTCTTGCAACTGCCACCTTCACCCACACCATCTCCAACCTCACCACCATCACATGCGACTTCACCCATACCACCACCACCTCCACCGTAGTTCAGAATGGATAATTCGGTGAAGTTGCCCTTATTTAAAGGCTTGGGGAAAGAGGACCCAGAATAGTTTTGGTTCGTTGTGAAAGTTTTATGGGAAGCTCATGGTGTCATAAATGATCACATGAAGAAGGCAACGTTTGTTAGTGCCCTATAGGATTGCGCGCTAACCTGGTACATTAAGTACTCTAATGATAACCCAAACATTGGAGTGGTAGACATCCAAACTCCGTTGAATATAGAGTTCAGTAGGCCCATATCAGAGGCACAATCGATTGTGGGGTTCCATGAAATATTGATGAAACTAGGTTTATCAAAGGTTGAAATGAAAAATCCACAAAGCTAATATGAACTTAATATATGGACAACACCGTGACTAGTTTGTGGCTTCGCTACTACCACACCTAAGGGTTGCGCTATCACAACAAAGGATTATGACTCAAGAAGAGGCCATGGAGATTGAAATTAGATTGCATGAAACACTGATGCAAGATCCAAATCTAGGAATTCAGCAAATCCATGCACAATTGCAAAATATTTTCCTTGAAATGAAAAGTTTGAAGTAGGACAGAATAGTTTGACCAGAGCTGCATGAAGAGGTATGGTTCTTGAAATGTAAAGGTCAAGGGCATGAAAAAGACCATTTCCTGGTCTTTGCGAATTATATTGAAAGAGGAAGGTCGATGCCTTTGAGGCTGGATCCTCAAGCAGGACTAAGCACGGGGCCTGCATTGTGGTGCGCTATATGTCAGGTAGTAGGGAAACATACGACGGGTAACTGTCATTTGCTGCAGAAGATTGTACAAACACTGCGACAACTGTTCTGCAACTTTTGCAAAACAGTAGGGCATGATGAATGCAGCTGTAGAAGTTATGAACTGATGACAGAGAGAACACCCACCTATAGGGTTCAAACAGAAACGCGGCCCCTTGACTAGAGCGCAGGGATTGCGTGAACATGCTTTCAGGGGCGCGGATGAGGATAAGGCAGAGGAGGACCTGGCATAGGTCGAGGACAACTAATCTACTACAACTACAAAGTACTAGGACACTATGCCCATGAATGCACTAATCCTACGCGATGGTTGTGAAAATAGTGTACTAAATTTTATCACAAGACAAAAGATTGTCCTATGGTTATAGCAAGGATACATAACAAAGGGGCGCTACCACCTTTTCTGACTCAAAACCTACAGATGATGAGGTTTGAGCCTCGCAAAGAGGATCCTAATGTGAATATAGTGCTCTGAAGTGGAATTGCAACAGGGGATGATAAGGGGAAACAACCTGAAGACAACGCATGGGTTCGCAAAGCTTCAATAAAGGGGGTTGAATTTGATTTGGAGCACACACAAAAAATGTTCACGGAAGCAAAAAAATCATTGTTGAGGCCTCCACCTCAAGAAGCAAGGATAAGCTTGATCAGGGACTGGACCCTTCTATGCTTACGACCTTTCTAGATATTTGCATGAAGTTTTTGCGTGATAGCAAGGCTGTGAAGGGATTACAAAAGCCTATAAATAGGTGTGTCGAAAACACTCCAGGTGAACTGCGCATGGTATGAAAGATTGGTAAGCATAAGGCAAGGACATGGCGAGAGATGAGACTGACCGCGTAGATCCGAGAATATGAAATGGATCAGGTTATCTTAGAACTGGGGTCGAATGCGAATGTTCTACCAAAGCATAATTGAGAGCGGATGGGACGAATCGCGTTACAGTGGTCTCCGATTCAATTAAGGATGGCATATTAGTAGAAGATCATCCCCATGGGATGGCTGTAAGGAGTCACTATAGACATTGAAGGTGTGGGCGCATTGGCTAACTTTGAAGTAATAGAAATTGTGGATGATAGAAACCCCTACCCTGTGCTCCTTGGCATTGACTGGGCTACTGACATGAATGGGGTAATCAACCTAAGGAAGCGAAAGATGATATTTGAGAAGAAATTGCTCCACGTAATAGTACCCTTAAATCTTGCTGAAGGATCGCACTATACTAAACTAGTCTGTGATTATGAGAGTGATGACGATTTGGACTGTATATACAAGATAACAGCGTGAGATGAAGATTGGGTGAATCCGATAGCAGATGGATGAATTAAATGAGATCATGAGAGTTACTGCACCTCGGACTTTGATGAAGAATTAGAGTGTTGCCTGAATCAACTACATGAAGTAGCCACACTGAGCTCTAACATGATGACCCGATCGCTGCGCTATGTGTCGCTAGAGGTAAGAAATCTGCCAACTTACAATGGCTTGAATGATGTAGATGTGTTTTTGGATGCATTTGAGATCAGCGAGCAGAGGATCAACAATGTTCGAGCTATAGGGCCATCTGTTCATTGTTAATCCTTTTCTTGCTAATCACATGTGCAAGATGATATTTCTTTATTGGCAGGAATACTAGTAATAGACACTCCCATTGAGAGTCGAGAGTGCAGGGAGAAAGAGGATGACAACATTCCTCTCGTGTTTTTAATGAAAAATGGTTAAAATAAAAAAGGTAATCTATGAGAAAGAGGTGGAGCACAGAGGATTTCAAGAACAAGAGAAAGAGGAAAAGCATAAGCACTCCTACATCCATGGTAGAAGAAATATAGACATGGGGAGAATAGAATTTGAAGGACTCAGTTCCATGGAAAAGGGAAAGCCAAACTCAAAAGTTGAAACATCAAATTTATGAGCTTGAGGTTTTAAATAGATGTACGGACACTCAGAATGTAGCATTAAGAACCAGGAATGGAGAATTGTTAACAAAAATGACTGAGTTGAAGGAATCAATGAGAAAATGGAGGTTCCATGTGGCCCATCTGCGAACTTGTGTTAGGAAATTTGAAAAATATATGAGGAATACTCAAACAAAGAAGGCTAAAGAAGAAGGTTCAGGAATCAACATCCAAATCCACTAATGAGGAGGAGAATTTTTTCATTTTTTTTTTTTTGTAGAGGTTAGTGGTTGTGTGAGGACACACAACATGATGAGATTGGGAGAATCTTGGCTACCATAATTTTCCTATTTTCACCTAAATCACCCTACGTTAGCCTCTATTTTACAACCTAAATAAGATGTGAATGTATTTATTTTTATGTTCTTTAATCATTATTTGGGTAAATGGATAATGTATGCTCATTTTAATTAAAATTCAAAGAGGTCAATATTTCTCTATGTAACTTCCCATTTGTATTACCTTACGACTATTACAAGGTATGTTCACTAATTCGAGATCAAAGTGGCTATGGTATAGGAAGATACTAAGAAACCCTACACCCATCCTTATTGATGCACTGAATATGGGAGGCCGTTGGTTCGAGAGTCTGACTAGGAGATGGTCCCAGTTGTCAAGGAAGAAAGGCGTGTATTCACTCATGAGGAGCTATTCTTGTTTTCCTGCAATTGCCTTGGAGCGTTGGAGGGTTCCTAATGTTAGAGATTAGCTTCCAACAACTCCATCTTTTTTTATCTATATGATATGGCCAAGGGCCGATGTAATTTGTATATATGTCAAGATAGATTAAGATGGAAACTAGCGATATTGTGAACAATTTTGGTGTTTATATTTTTCAGAAAGTTTGTGCCGCCACGACCTCTCTCAAGCTAGATTTTTCACTATACGTTATGTATCAAGCAAAGAATTTTGTTGTTTAATAAATGAGGGCTAATTCCATATTCATGCATTCGTGTATTTTATTTCCTATGATGACAAGCCTGTCCTTATAGATTCATCTCATTCATTAAATAGGGAAATGAACTAGTTCTCTAGAGCTGATCCAAACATACTCATTCTCCCTCTGTCAATTATATTGTGTGGTGAGTAAATGATGTGATAAATATCTCTCTGTGGAGGTTTTATTATAAGAGGTGCACCTAGTTGGGTAAGCTCTTGTGTGTTTTCTTTCAAAATGAGTGATAAAGGTTATGATCTATAACTTTATGTTCTCATGTTTATGCTTGGGGTTTTCTTTTAAGTAGAGCTTCCTTTATATTTGAAGAATTTATTTCGTTTATTCTAAACCAAAGTAAGGGTTTGAATCTGGAAATGCTCTTTTGATTTCAAATTCATCTCTTTATTTTAGATCTACTCTGTGGTGCACAAATATTCCTTGAGATAAGATCTACAAAGGGGTTATCTCAATCTTGCTTGGTAATTGATACGTTTATTCTTTAAATTGTTTTGTTTCAAACAGGCAAGTAAAAACCCTTTTTCTGGTACTTGTAGCTATTTGGAAACCTTATTATGCAGGTGAAGTTATTCTTGGTTGAGGACCTCTTGATTTAATATTTCACTATATTACCCTAGGCCTGGGCCTGTATTATAAGTGCAGAACAAAATATTGTCATCTTTAACTAAAGTAGAATCATCAATTGTTTTATTTATAAAGTTATATGCACAAAAGCCGATTTTGAACATAGTGTTAAACTAGAAAAAGATAGATATATTTCTGAGGTGATTTTCCTATCTATGCACAGGATTTTAATATTTCTTTCCATGATTGGTGAAGTCTTGAGGTTCATGCATTGAGGGTGCAATGAGTTTGAGATTTTTTGCCTTAAGTCAAACAAGGTTTCTTCCACAGTTGATTTTAGACTTACTACACGATATCGTTTTTTAGTATAGGTACATGGTTTTTTTCCTTAGTACAAGCACAAAGTGTTATTTCTTTTCCTAGTATAGGAATAAAGTACAAGTATTGTTATGTTCTACCTAGTGCAGGAACATAGCGCACGAACTGTTTTGGCTCTTCCAATATAGGAAATGATTGCAAGAATAGATTTATTTTTAAAAGTCTTTATGTTTCAAAATTTTTGTTCTTGCATGGCTTGAAATGAATCTTGGATTTGTTTTCTCTTGAGTTATCTTGAGTTATTTCTTTCAAGTCTATGGTTGTTTTTTTTCTTAGTGAAAATACAGTCTCTTGAGTGGTGTGGTGTCATTGTGTTAATAGTACAAAAACATAATTTCAAGGTCTTCTTTATAGATACGTTTTATTGCAACCAAAGGATTCAATTGTAGGGATAAAGATAGTACAGAAGTGATCCAAAATCCTTCGCATTTATTTTTCTATGCCTTGAAGCTTACGAAGCCCTAGATTGATAATTAACTATTGAGTAATTGAAATTCAATTACTACACCCAACAATAACACACACACACATATATAAACACAATGTTTCAATCTCAACTACCTATATATTATATAAAATAAGTAAATATAAAAAATATTCTTAACATTTCATTAGTTTGTGATTTAGAATCAACAAAGATCCATATTAATTCTGGATAAAGGACAAGAAGAATCAAATCTCTCAAGGTGCAAACATTTTGTCAAATTTTGCACTTGGAAATAGGTTTGCATCTGCAGAGATTTGATCCCTCTAGGTTCTTTGTAGATCTCGAGTTATGATGGATCTATATTGGTCATATCCATGGTAGTTGTATTTATCTCATTAATAGATTTACATCTTGAGAGATTTGATCCCACTCGATGCTGGGTAGATCTAGAATTGAGATGGATATATACTGGTCATAGTCATTGTAATTGTCTTTGTCATCATCATCGATGATGTCATCTTTGAGCGTGGTTGTCATCATCATCAAGAGATAATGATATAAATACTTTTTAAATATTATGATGATCTATTTTACACTATTTATTTTTCTACCCATAATAATGTATTTGTCACTCATCATCATCATCATAGAATAATACTATAAATATTTTTTAAATATTGTAATAACAATATATTTAGTTTTCCATCCATAATAATTAATTTTTCATTCTTTATTTTTGTGTCGAGCGGTGCTCTCCAACCCAATATGGAAGGCATGTTCTAAGGTTATGTTATGTTATGTAAACATTTTGAATTGGTCAAATTACATACCAATAAAAAATAAATTAATAACTATAATTGGCAACTAGAGTTGGTCATGGAATAAATGTTGTAAGGTTATGTTATGTGATATTATGTAAACATTTTGACTTGGTCTAATTACCTAACAATAAAAATAAAAATAAAATACAATTTTAAAAATATACAATATAAAAAGAAATTAATAATTATAAATATTAATTAAAACATATTGACTACATGAAATTATATATACATATATATCACTTACGAATAATTAAAGCAGCCTATATCCATCTTAATTTCAGATCTACCAAACTCAAAGAAGAATTAAAGCTCTTGAATTGCAAACATTTTCTAGAGTAAAAAAAGATTTGATCCCTCTCAATTTAATAAATCCAAAATTAAGATAAATTTACCTTAATTCTACCCACAATATTCACTTTTTAAATTCTTTAATTTTTTCAAAATACTACTATATAAATATACTTAATATTCATATTCTAAAATATTTTATTTTTAAATTCAATAATTTACAAATTCCACGCTTAAAAGCCTTTCATAAAATATCCCACATGTTCATGACTGAACCAAAATAACAATTCATTTCAGTAAAATAATGTATTGCTGGTCTAACGAGTTTGGATCATATAATTAAGTTTTAGACGTACAGCCAACTCGAACCCCAACGGATTCCTTGGAGACGAGCGATTCAATAAACTATATTCCATGGAATTACGTACATCACGTTACTGTTTGTAATGGTGAACCTATGACTCACCGAATCTACTAGGCTGATTTTACTCTGGTTAATGTTTTTATAGTTTAATTAAGCGTGTTGTGTTGTATTATTAATTATTAATTTAGAAAATAAAAATAAAAATTAAAGCTACTTTTTATATTTGATAAATTAGAATTTAAAATAATGATGAATGAAAAATTACCATTAGAGTAGTTTTGACCTAATAAGAATGTGTTTTTGTTATATATTTATAATAATGAAATTGATCTCTACATTGTTTCATTGACTTTAGAAAATGTTTTAACATCATTCTTAAGACAAAATTATGGAAGGTGTAGAAGAGTTAGTGGTTCCTATTGCATTAAGGGTTATTTTGAGAAGGATGTATGAGAGTGTTTCTCCCAACATGGGACCATTAAGGGTTCGTCAAATGAAATTAAATGTAATATCATATTCAATAGATGATGTTCCTTATTCCATATTATTTTTGACTTATACATTAATAAGCTAGAGGAGTGTTTCGTAGATGCAGGTTGTGTCGGTATTATTCTCATTGGTATAGCCATAACTCATCTACATTACATTAGCAATATTATTTTGTTGGTGAGGAGCCATTAAAAATTTTTCAAGCAACTAAGAGTTCTTCAAGGAATTTTCTCCAAGATGGATATGACTCTTAATACTAACAAAACTAAATTCATGATACCTAAATCTAAAAACATCAAAAATGATATATGAAAAAACTACTTGGGTGAAATTCCTTCATACATATATCTTCTATATTCATCACAAGCTCAATTAGATTTATATCAATGATAAAAAGATAAATGGAGGAAAAAAACCTTACTATAGGCTTCAAAATAATTGTAAGTTGGTAGATCTTTAGATATGTGATTAAGAAAAAATAAATCATCATTCAGACATTTGTCTCTCCTTTTTCTTTATATGGATGTGAGTCTTTGGGTTACTCTCTAGAGAGTCACAGAGGAGGAAGAAACAAATCCAAAAGTAGTTAATAATCTACAATCTCAAGTTCAAAGGAAAAGCTCCATACCTAAACCTCTTAATTGAAGAAATACTCCCTCCTATTGAAAGCATGGTTATGACTAGGCATCTTATGTATAAGAAGTTATACAAAATGGAATCCAAGAGGTTTCTACAATTGCTTCTAATTTTGGCCAAAACAATGACCGTTAGCTAATTGAGGATGACACAAAGCATCTAGCCTTGTGCCAACCATTGGGAAACATTGAGTGGAGGATATCATTTTGAAAAATATGGATAATATTAAGAATATTCTCATGTCAAATTTTGAGAATAACTTGTGTGCCAATAAATATTTATAGGGGAAAAAGAA
The DNA here is from genome assembly GCA_000404065.3 of Pinus taeda. Taxonomy (NCBI): domain Eukaryota; kingdom Viridiplantae; phylum Streptophyta; class Pinopsida; order Pinales; family Pinaceae; genus Pinus; species Pinus taeda. Next base: position 23,552 of record APFE030361864.1, read on the forward strand.
ACTAAGATATTATAATAGATGATCAATTGCATTGTTGAAAATAAAAAATATCTATATATTTTTTCTAATGTTAAGAAGAGAATGAATATTTTAATATTACAACATATTCTCACCATATTCATACTAAAAGTAGGTGTTGGTCAATTCCCAAAAATCCATGGGATGAAGAGCCTATCACCTTTGTGGTGTTAAGGGGGTGAAAGGAGAAAAAACTCTCTCTTAGATTGTCATTTTCATCGTCTCTATGGCTCTATAGGTATAAGTACATGATACTAAAATTAGGTGTTGGTCAATTCCCAAAAATCCATGGGATGAAGTGCCTATCACCTTTGTGGTGTTAAGGGGTTGAAAGGAGAAAAAACTATCTCCTAGATTGTCATTGTCATAATCTCTATGGATCTATATGTATAAGTACATAAATATCATCATCTACATCATCATCATAAAAACAAGTAATACTATAATTCTTTTTCTAAATAACCTCTTAACTTTTCTTACCTTCTTAAGGTCTGGTAGATCATATAGGCATTACTACATTATCATCACCATCATCATCATCATCATAAACAAATATTTATATAAATAGTATAATAATATATTACCTTCTCTTACCTTTTTAAGCTCTAGTGGACCATATAGGTCAAGGTCATCATTTTCATGATCATTGTTATCATTAGCAATTATACTGTAAATATTTTTTTAATATTATACAATATATTTTCCACTCGTTTTTCTACATTTACTAATGTATAAAAAATCTAAATATTAATTTTATAAATATTGTGCCTTAAAAATTTAATTTCATTGTCATCGTTGCCACCATCATCATCAATTAGTAATACAAAAAATATTTTTTTAATATTATAATAATACATTGTCCACTTTAACTTTGTAGCTATAGTAATATAAAAAAGTTCTAAACATTAGTCTTCTAAAATACCATATTTTTAAATTTTATCATCATCATCGTCATAGTCATCATTGTTGCTATTATATTTTGAATTTTATCGTCATTGTCATTACTGTCATCATCATCATTGTTGTCACTACTACCACCACATCATCATAATCATAATCATCAATTAATAATAATATAAATATTTTTTCAAAAACTATTATAATCCATTGTCCACTCTTTATTACCTATATTAATATAGAAAAATCCTAAATATTTGTATTGTAAAATACTATATTTAAAATTTTATTGTAATCATCATTGTGGTCATGGTCATCATCATTATCATCATCATCATCATCAATTAATACAACACCGTCATCATCGTTCTTGTTGTTGTGATTGTCATCATCACCACCACCAACAATACCATCATTGCACGGAGAAGGGATCTATAGCCTATTATGAAAGAGATGTTGTCATGTAATGTTAAAATTAAAAATAATAAAATAAAGGTTATATTACTACCAAATTAGAAAATAGTAAATAAAAAAAATGCTGACCATGAATAAAATACTTCAATTTCTACTTTAATTTTACATGAATGAAAAATCAAGTAATCAAAAGTAATATAAATAAATTTAACTTTTAGTATGAGAAAGACATGTAGTTTTTTCACTGCTTAATATGGAGTTAAGAGATCTATGTAAAAATAATATTATTAATCAAAAGTAATATAAATTAATTTAAATTTTAATATTACATAATGTGCAAAATGTTTCACCCGGATGCGGGTGCATTAACCACGTATTAACGCCATTAACAAAGAGGACGGCAGCTCTTGGCGGCTAAAGGCAGGCGAAACTCAGACATTCAAGGCTCTCAGTAATGGCGGATTGTGCTTGGAAGTAATGGCACTGAGCAGGAGAATTAATGAACTGCAAGGACATCATTCCCGGATGGCGTGCCTCAATCAGGGCATAAAAGAGCTGCTCCTCGGCGGATATGGAAAAGAGGCATGCTTCAGGTGGTTAATTCGGCTGAGTTCCAGGGCAGCGAACACCGTATGGACGTCTCCCTGGGTCAGGTATATGTCCGTTGGATCTGGAATGTTAAGAGGGTCCGTTGGGTCTGAACCTGTTTCATTAAGTTTATTCTTGTGTCTGAATGTTGTGGTCATCTGTTTCATTAAGTTTATTCTCTGTGTCTATGTCTGGTACAAGAATTTCGTGTTTCCTGTTTTTGGTTGGGGTCTGGGCATAGCGTATCTGGTCAGCACCTAGCGACAGCAGTGGGTTTTATCAGGTTATAATTGGGTTGTGTTGGAGGGTGTCTGGTCTTGGAGCCCCATCCATTTAGCCTGCAATTGGTTGTTCCTCTCCCAAGCTCAGAGTCTCTGTTTGGACATTCACCACCAAAATTTCACCATGCCTCGACACCGTGGAATCCTCAGACGTGGGAGCAATACTGGGTCAAGGGGAGGTTCTTGCAGTCGCGGAGGCTTGGTCCCGCAATGCTTAGAGCCTTTAGCATTTGTCCCACCCCCCTCACCACCCTCCGACAGTTCTGGTCCCTCTCTCACCAGTTCTTTCCATTCAGCTCGTTTTATGTTTCGAAGCAAGCTGAACAAGCGGCTCATCTCTGCTATTGTAACGGTGCTCTTCTCGGAGGAGGAGGAAGAGCCAGCTAGTTCGGAAGAAACATCCAGGGAGCAGGCTCACTCCCATACCTCCAGTGCTCTTCAAGGAAGCCTAGTTGGGGATGTTCCCAACGACTCGGGGATTCTGTGCGAAGATGGCCAGCAGGAAATCTCTCGGCCCCAGCCTTCATCTTCACATGAGCCCATTATGGAATGTGAGGCTGCGAGCACCTCCGGGAACATCGTCAGCCTTGTTCTCCCTCCAGGACGCAGCGCGATGGATGTAGAAGACAACCTCATGGTTACCTGGGTCAATCAAGCGAGCGAGAAGGATGCCGGCTCTCCTCAGCAGGATTAAGAGCTACATGGTTTCAATGACTTTTCAGAAAGCGAACTTCTGTGGTTTGTTCTTGGTATGCGTTTTCCTAATTTGCATGGTTTATTTTCTCAATGGCAAAAGATTTACAGTCTACAGGTTTTTTGAGTCTCAATGGAAATGTCATAGCCCTTATAAAGGGAAATATTTTTGTAAGGGATTATGTTATTATGCAGCCTTACCCTGATCTAGCTGAGGGCAGAGATGAATTGTCTAAAAAACACCAGTTTTCCTATGGTTCTGATATTTAATTTTGTAAAAGTCAGGCATCAGGACACCTGCAATAGTTTTTTTGGTAGAGGGCAGGCTACAGCCCCCTCAGAGGCTTAAACCTCTCTGTAAATATTTTTCCTCTTTCTTATTAATAGAATAGTCTTTACTCAATAAAAAAAAATGTGCAAAATGTTTCATGTCTGTTATCAATCAAATATTCCAAATATTTACCATGAGTGATTTGGGAGATTTGTAATTCTTTTTAACATTTAATATGAAGTTGATATGTAACGTTTTAAAAAATGTTATAAAAATGTCTACTATAGAGTAATTTTAGACATCACATACTCAAGAACAAAAATAAATTTTTATATAGAGAAATAAAAAGAAGAGGGGAGAATTAATATATGTTTTATGAATATGAGGGGGAAGAATGAGATTCACGAATAAAATGTTTCAATCTCAACTACCTATTATAATATAAAATAGGTAAATATAAAAAATATAAATTTAGTAACATTTCATCAATGTGTTGCTCACAATCAACATAATTCCATCCTAACTCTGAATATATAACTCTGGATATAACAAAAGACAAGAGGAATCAAATCTTTCTAAGTGGAAACATTTCATAAAAAATTTTCACTCAAAAATAAGTCTGTATCTTGAGAAATACGTCTGTAACTAAGTTTTGGATGCACAACCAACTCCAACCCGAAGGGAATCCTTGAGAGACGAAAGATTGAATAAACTATGTTTTGGATGCACAACCAACTCCAACCCGAAGGGAATCCTTGAGAGACGAAAGATTGAATAAACTATGTTCCGTGGGAAGAGAGGAATGGAATTACGTACGTCATGCTGCTGTTTGTAATGGTGAACCTATGACCCACTGAATCTACTATGCTGACTTTACTCTGGTTAAAGTTTTTGTAGTTTAATTAAGCGTGTTGTGTTTTAGAGCCTCGGTGATGTTAGAAAATAACGTTAATTATTATATAAAAAAATAATTTATACATATTTTGATTTAAATTTTCAAATACAAAATATTGCTGATTTTATTATATGATGACGATGACAAGATGAAAAAAGAAGTATTTAATTGGTAGAATGGTTTACAGCTTTAGAGTTTAGTGTTGAAAAAATGTTGTTATAAAACTATATATATAGAGAGAGAATTAATTAATTAATTAATTAGTTAATTACCGTTGAGAAAATATTGCCATAAAAATATAAGTATATATATATAATTTAATTTAATGGTATATGAGATAATGTTTCATAAAAAACTACAATTCATCTCAAAGTGAAATCTATGAATACTAAAGCAAAAAATTCTTAACCGGTACTCTTATATCATTAATAAGGAAAAAATTAATTATTAATTTGACCCCAAAAAAACAACGTGATAAATCATAATTGTAAAATAATTATGAAAGTAAAAAATATATTCTTATCCATACGAGTATATTTTTGACATAAAAGCATGCGTTCCGTTATATATTTTTTAAGTCTTGTGCAATGTCTTAATGATGTGTTAAATCAACTACCAATTTGATGAAATAAAAAAGAGATATCATTTTTCATATTTGATAAATACAAAATTTAAAATAATTATGAATAAAAATTTAAATTTCATATTAATACCAATATTGTTTTGAAATGATAAGCATGCTTTCTGTTATGCATTTTTTTGCAACATCATAATGATTGTTTCTTTTGGTTCGTCTGTTATTAATACCAGTATAGTTTTGAGATAATACGCATGCGTTCTGTCACATATTCTTTAATCCTTTTGCAATATCTTAATGATGTGTTAAATTTTGCAGTATCTTAATGATGATGTGCTAAATTTTGCAATCTCTTAATGATGATGTGTTAAATTTGGTTTGTCTCCGCATCGTATCCTCCCGCTATAGCTATAAAACCATTCCGTCTTCTCTCGGTATATACCATTTAGTGCCGCTGTCTCTAATTTCTGCTACTCACTATTGATATAGGATGGAAGGCATGAATATAGGATGGCGGTGGTGTACTTGGATGACCTTACTGCTGTTATTTAATGTAATTTCAATTTCAATTTCAGTTTCACCTTCGGTTGTGGATCATGGTAATAAAATATCCGATTCCTATATTTACGGTCAGTGCAATGTGAACAAATACATCAGTGGCAGTGAATACGAGAGGAATGTGAAGAAGCTATTGAAATCCCTGGTGAATGGCGCTGCCCCCAGTGGCGGATTGGCGACACATACATATGGCGGAGTCCAGGGGCTTGTGCAATGCAGGCCCGACGTCTCTCGCCATGAGTGCCGAAGCTGTTCCGCTGCAGCGTCGGAGAGGGCTTTTCAAAGCTGCCCCAACGCCATAAGCGCTCGTGTTCAGTTCGAATTCTGCTTCATTCGCTATGAGAATTACACTTTCGCCTCTGTTCTCGATACCAGCGTTTCCTATTCTCTTGA
>APFE030361868.1:3712-19345 GCA_000404065.3 Pinus taeda
GTCTCTAGCCTCTATATAGGCCTCATACATACAATACCATGGGTCATTACCATGGTTCCCTCATACCATCGAACTAATACCATGGGCTCATTACATTATTACTAACTACTTGTGGTCTCTTATATGATATGGGTTAACCACCTTATTTATTACTATGGCCCATCCCATTATTACATTATTACTTTGGGTACCTCCCTTTGTACCCCATATTATCCCCCCTAGGTATATAACATTCCACCCCCTTAGCATGTTTCGTCCCCGAAACATGGGAAGAACACAAATAATAAGATCTATTCAAAAAGAGTAGTCCACTGGTACCATGCACGTGCATCTAGCCATCCAAGAGAAAGGTGAACCCTCGATCTTGCGGGTGTCTCGCTCGCTTGAGATGGAAGTTGACCATGGTAGCTCTTTTGTGTTGATGTGTAATAGGTGGATCTTCGCTCCTCTTTATCTGTCCTGTGGGGGTTGTTGTCCTTGTGGCTAATTGGTTGCCATCTTGATGGTTGTTGTCTTGTGGGGTGATGTGGGTGATGATATGTTGAAGTTTTAACCCACGGTATCTTTTTTCTTTAATTCACCCCTTACTGGAGCCTAACTGTTATCTGGTGCATGTTGTGGTGACTGTTGTGGTGTCTTATCTTCTAATATTACTTCAACCACTGAACCCTCATCAGATGTGTTAGCACCTGTTACCTTTTCGGCTTCAGCCTCTGTTTGTGTTTGATTGTCGACCATCAACTGCTCATCATCTGATATGTCAGTCCCTAGAACATCTTCTGCGTCAACCTCTGTGGACTCTACCAGTTTATTGATGGAAATATCCTGTAATGTAATTTTCTTCTTTTTATACCAGAGCTTCAGGAATTTCTTCTGCACATTAATATTGATAGTACTCACAAATTCCATCCAAAGATATCCCAAAACAACATCCAGATTATCCATCTCTGAAGTATAAAAATCACCATGCAACACATACTTATCCATAGAAATCTTCAAATCCTTATACACTAGAACATCATCATTATCCACTTGTGTGTTTTCAATGTGTTTTGCTGGAATTTGCAAATTTTTTGTCAAATTAACATTGATGAAATTATGCTTGCAACTAGGATTTATAGAAACAATGATCTTCTCTTTCTGAATCAATCCATGAACCTGCAATAAGGAGATACCAGCATAAAATAACCCTTTAGGTTCATTGGTTTCCTTCTTTAAAATAAAATCTTTGCTAGGTTGTGTGTCTGTCTGTGTGAGCTTATCCACAAGATTAGCTTTATGGTCAAAGTGGTCCATAAGAGTTTTTGTGAATGTGTCCCAAGTCAAGAGCCTTCGAGAGCAACGTTGATGCCATTGCCACCATTGCCGTCTTTCATTGTCCAAGTACAATTTTCCCACACTCAACTGAGTCTCATGATCCATGATGTAATTCAATCTAAAATATTTCTCCATTTGTGCTAGCCATTTGGCTGGATGAGAGCCATCAAATTTATACAAGTCTCTGAAATTCTGACCTAGGGCCGCCATCACAAAAAAAAATTGGCGAAAATTTGAAATTGTCACAATTCCGTCAATATTGCTCAGAATCCCTATTATGACCTATTTTTTTGAAATGGGACAACTATTTTGCATCTGCTCATGTGATAGAAATCTTGATACATGCACTAGAATTTCAGATCTGCGCTACAACTCTTCCGTCGTCACCAAAATTTCTGCAAAAAAGAGTTGATTTTAAATCAGCGATATCTCCCTCATCCGGACTCCGATTCAACTGATTTTTTTTTTGAAATTGGGTATTTTTTCACAAAAAATTCAGAATTGCAATTAGATTCTGCAGATCTTGCACCAGGATGTCTAGATCTGCGTTGCAAACTTGCTGCCCTGAAAAATTGTCTGCAACCTCACTGATTTTTAAATCAGTGATATCTCCTTCATCCGGACTCTGATTCGACCGATTTTTTTTTTGAAATCGGGTATTTTTTCACATAGAATCCAGATCTGTAATTACATTTTGTAGGTCTTGCACCAAAATGTACAAATCTGATCTGCAAACTCGTCTCTCCCGAAATTCTGCAAAAATAAAAATAAAAAATAAAAAAATAAAAAATAAAAAAAATAAAATTCTCCACTGTTTGCCCAAGAAAGTGCTCTGATACCACTTGTTATAGATCTAACCCAAAAATATTATAGATCTGATATGAAAATATAAGACAATGAAAATAACCCAGAAACAATAAGAGAGAAATAGATAGAAATTATTTTTTATTGATCTCAAAACCCTTGAGGTAGGGCAACACCATACATTCACTCCTTAAAGGAAGGAGAACACTCCACAAGCCATATGCCTGTTCATACAATAATCCTTGACATTATTCCTTGACATCTCTCCATGTGGAGTCTCTAGCCTCTATATAAGCCTCATACATACAATACCATGGGTCCCACATACCATCGAACTAATACCATGGGCCCATTACATTATTACTAATTACTTGTGGTCCCTTACATGATATGGGTTAACCACCTTATTTATTACTATGACCCATCCTATTATTACATTATTACCTTGGGTACCTCCCTTTGTACCCCATATTATCCCCCTTAGGTATATAACAATTCCCCTTGAATTTACGCAAGAAAATAGGGGATTTCCCTATTATTTAGGAGCTTAATTCCCCCAAGATTTCGCAAGGAGATACAAGGTTGGTTGAGACTTGAATTGGCTAAGTGTTAGTCAGAGTAGGTCTAGAAGCAAGAGAACAATTTTACAGTGCAAGGTGTGCTTCAGAGTTGAAGCAAGATATTGTAATTGTTTCTCTTTCTCATTTGAATTAATGTGAAGCCGCGGAGGGGGTTTTCCAGTTGAATTCCCCTATAAAATCATTGTGTTGGTTGTGTTTTGATGGTTGCACGTTATTGAATGTGTTTTTATCATGTGTTTTCATTTCCACCGATTGTAGAAAAAAATTATGTCTCTTGATTTCAATTTGATTTCATTAGCAATAGCAAATTTCTTGTCATTTCTACACTTGGCTCATGTTATATAGATGCTTAAGATGGATCTATGTTGGTATATAGTTTCCTTTTTATCTATACCAACCTAGATCCACCTTAAGTCTTGATGTATCAAGCCCCAAGAAAGATCAAAACTCACGAGGTGCAAACCTCAATTTTTAGTGCAAAACTTGAAGAAAATTTTGCATCTCAAGAGATTTGATCCTTCTCAGAACTTGATAGATCCTAAGTTAACAAGAGTCAAAATGTATAAAATAGCATGACAAGATAATACAATATCGCTTCTATTCTGGGTTGGAGTGTATCTGGGAGAAAAAAGGTAATATAATATATATACTATATATATATATATATATATTATATGAGTAGTCTTTAAGTGCCGACTTTTGGAGGTTTCTATGGATTTCTACTCAGAAACAGACCAAAAAAATTTGTGTTTAAATCTTAATATAAATCTGTTTATTTTAAGTGATAGAAGATTAAATATATTTCAAAAGTAATTATAATCTTTGCTTTTAAATTTAATTAAAAAATATTTATAAAATTAACTTCAAAACAAATTTTAAAAATATTTGATTGAGAGAAATGAAAGATGATTTTTGGAGACCTAGTATTGATAGCCATGGTCTTGGCAAATGGTATTGTAACAAAACCTATTTACAAATTAAAAAAATCTATGGTAAAATGAGTGTGAATATCCATGATTAAAAATATTGTTATAATGTAAGTATTAAATATTTTTAAGTGCTTACTAATTAAATTTAAATATGGTTACAGAATCATTATTTTAGTTTATAAAGTAAAATAGATCTTAACCTATAACTACTAATATTGTGTTCATAAATCTTACCTCGATAATCACATTAGAAAAAGTTTTGCCGACGCGTTCGGAACCATCCATTATTTTAGTTTATAAAGTAAAATAGATCTTAACCTATAACTACTAATATTGTCTTCATAAATCTTACCTCGATAATCACATTAGAAAAAGTTTTGCCTACGCGTTTGGAACCATTCAGTTGGGTTGATCATCAGGGTTATATATTTTAATGTAAAATGTATATTATAATTTTCTTTTATTTAAAAAGTTATTAGTTATTTTATTTTTATAACCACTTTTAACTTTTTACAAAACAATATTTGCCCTATATTACTTTTAATATCAAATTGACATTTGAAATTGGGTCTTTCAAGTTTCAAGATTTCACATTTATCAGATTAACCAATTGAGTTGACCAAAATTATTTTAACTTTGTTATGATTCAAATTATTAATATAATTATTATTTTAAAATGATTTATTATTTTTTTGGTAAATTTGTGTACATAGCTTTCCATAATTACTTCTCATTTTATATTTCACTTTGATAATATTTCCAAGCATCTTGATTTCATTATTTTTAATTTATAAGTAATTTTTTCAATATTTTATTTTAAATTAAAAATTATAAAAATAATTATTCATATACTGGACTTTTCATTGCGAATTTTTTTTAATAAATATTATATCATCCCATGTGTGCTTCCTTCCTACATCACATCCCATAAAGATAAATTGAATCATGGAACATTTGGAAAAGGCCACAATATTCACATTGTGTTGTAATTTTGAGGCTTGATGGTTAATTGTTGAGATGAGGGATGTTCATCATTTCACATAAACAAATGAATGAAAATACAAAAGTTCCTTCTGCAGTATATAAAGTCTTAAAGAGCAGAACATCATTTTCAACATTGCAATTGATGTAAAGAAATACTAAATAGACCCCCCAGTGTTCAGATCTGGTTCCAGACTACAACAATATAATTTGCCCAAAGTCATGAGAACCTAACCAAGTTCTGAAAATTCAGACTGAAGAGCAGAAATCATGTCAAATCAATTGATTCAAGTATATACAGTAATGTCCCTCCAGTAAAAAGGGCAGAACCAGGTCAATATCAGTTGATAAGTGTATACAGTAATGCCTCTCAGTAAAAGCCTTCATACAAATTCATGACCAGTAAACACTGTGAATAGAAGGGCAAAAAAATAGATTACCAGTAGATGTGGTAGATTTATTTCACTCCCAGAAAAATAAAGAAAAAACATATATATATTTAGTTTTCAAATCACTACACATTTTATAGATGTGGTAGATTTATTTCACTCCCAGAAAAATAAAGAAAAAACATATATATATTCAGTTTTCAAATCACTGCACACTTTATTCTATGGAAATGTTTCCAAGAAACTACCAGAAGCTTTAATTTCTCATGGAAACCTGTGAGCAAATTCTTGAAAATGATACTGATGTCTCAGCAGATGATTCAATCAGTCATGGCCAGCAGCCTCAGGGATCAGAGTGAATGTTATAGGCATTTGGGTGTTACAGGCTTCAGAAACTGAAAGACCTCTTCCTCTCCGTCCTGATCATTTTCTGCACTAACACCGTCCTCGCCTTGCGTATGTTTCGGCTGCAACTATCAACATGCTGTGCGAGATCTTCGATTGCCTGTACGAAACTCTCCTGTTTTTGCTTGATTGCTTCGACTGCAAGTCGAAGGGCATCTTCTCCCTTTGAAGAGAAATCAATGTCTGTGAGAATGGAACCGATCGCTTCCTGAAGGTTGTCCACTAGAACCCTAATGCTATCCAGATCTTTAATAGCAATAAAGGTCCCAATTTCCATCGTAGTGACAGTCACGCACTGGGATTTGATGGCTTCTTCAAATTTTTTCCAGTATGAATCAATCCATTTGCCCGCGGAAGCGATTGGAACCGCGGCAGCTATGGCAGCTGCAACATGAGGGGAAATAACGGCCGCTGCAACCACAGAGCATATCAGAACCGTAGCAAAGGTCGCCACAAATATGATATTAGAAACCTTTCTCCAAGCCCTAACGTTCCTCAGTTTCTTGTCGAGCTTTTTCCTCTGCAGCTGAAGCTTCTCTAGCATCTGTATGTGCCTTCTGTAAACAGAATCGAAATGCTTAAAGAAATCTTCAGAGAACGGGCTACCAGCAGTCTTAAAGTTCGACAGTTCTTCCTGCATTTTCTTGCACTGGGCCTCCAAAGGCGGTCCTTCCGGTGGAATCTGCTGTAGGGCGTTTTGAATAAACAGCTGGTTGTTCCTAGCCTTTCTGAGACAGTTCTCCAGCACAGTGCAGAAATCCAGGGTTTGTAAACTATTTTCGAAATACTCTTCTACCAGTTCAAACAAATCCCGGTTCTTCCATATGTCCTCCTTGTATTCCAATAAGACCTTAACGACCTCCTGGTCCATTTCCAGCAAGCAATCTACAGTCTCTCTTAGGGTTTCTATGGACACACAGCGTACCTCAACGCCATTTGCCAGAGCATGAATGGTGCGCCCAGTTCGTGCTTGGAGCACATCATCAAAGTTCTTCACATCTGGGTCGACTTTACAGGTTTCCTCGTAGGCCTTTAGCTCCATAGAATATTTCATCTTCGATTCAAAACCCACCTGTGGTTCAGACTGCCTTCCTGGTATTTTGCTCATTTGGCTCCCCATCGCTCGAAAATACACAATGTGTGACCTCTCGCCCCAATGGCTGAAGATTGCAGAAACAAACAATAATCCTGAAATGATCAGAAATACAACCTTATAAACCAGTTGATTGCTTGGACTTTAAGTTATCCTCCTGTATACTGCAATTTCATGGTTGAATCTTGAACTTGCACATATTAGATACATCCTTCCTTTATGTGATACATGGCAATAGCTTCTGGTAAAGCCTTTCTTTATTTTATGTACGGCCTGGGATATCTTCACGACCACGACCACGACCAGATAGAGATCGGGGATATGTCATAAATGTGATGGAATTTTGATTCTCGGGAAAAAGTAAATGCTAGTTGCTAACGTCTTAATAATTTGAAATGTGTTTTTTTTAATAAGTTTGTTTTGTTTTTTTTTTCTTCCAATTTTGTTTATAATTTGATTTATTGTTTTATCTATGTAATTTCAGTTTATTTTTTAATAGATATTTTTAATATATTTAGGTATTTTGAAAATATTTTTTAAATAATTAACTAAAAATTGTAATTTAAATATAAATTGTGAAATAATTAGAATTTTATAGTATTAACTATAATAAATAAAAATATAATTAGCATTTTATAAATCAAATATATCAATAACTTATAACTTAACTCTGTCACTAGAATATATCCAATAAGACATGCCAAATATACTAATAAGTTGTAGCTTAAAGAGTATTAAGACATCAAGTGGGTAGAGCAGGTACTACAAAAGTTTTCATTAGAATAGCAAAAATATATCCAATAAAACATGCCAAATATACCAAAAAATTATGGCTTAAAAAACACTAAAACATCAAGTAGATGGGAATCAGGGGATATGTACACTAATAGTAGCGTGACCTTATTGTCAATTTCAAAAAATAATAATAATAATAATAATTTTTAAATTATAATAATAAAGATTATTTATATTTAAGATATTGAGAGGAAATTTGACTTGGCCCATATATCAAATTAAAGTGATGTATATATTTAAATAGGATGAACACTTCATGGTAAGATATTTTTTTAAGTTAAAAAGATAAAAATATATTATAAAAAATAATAAGAAAAAAAATAAATTATTAGAAATAAATTTAAAATCTGTAAATAAATTATGATATTCATATGTTGTCATTTGTGGTCTTGGTATAAAAATAATAACTATAATATTCTTATTTAAATTAATAGTTTGATCAATATTAGTAAAAATAATAAGAATTTAATTTGAATTATAATATTAAAAAAAATCTTAAAACTTTTTCATTGTTTTTAAAATCAAATACTTTATTTGATATATACCAGATGGTTGGTTCCAGGCATCACATTTTTAGATTTTACAATATATTCATGTAAAGCTATAAGTTATTAGTGCCGCGTACAACCATATTAGATCTTAGTTTCAAAATCTTTGTTGTAACACTGACCTTCTTAGCCTTTTACGTTGTCAAAATTACATTGAGCTCGGAAAGCTTCTCTCCAAGCTTTTTGAGCATAAAAATAAAATCTTAAATCAAACTAAATAATTCATTTCTTTAAGTCTGATAAACCAAAATTTAAGCTCAAAATCATCATCAGTAATATTTAATTGTATTTATATCATTGTATGGTATATAAAAAATATATATATATATTTTAACGTTAAAAATATCTTAAAAGATTTTATTTTATCTAACTTGATCTCATCTAAACTCCCATCTGGATTATAAAATATTTAATGTTATGTGATTCCTGGTTAGATCTAAAAATAAATTTAAATTTGGTAATACATATGCTCTGTAACTTGATGTTTATTGTTTTCATAAATAAATAATTAAAATGAAACCACCGAGAAAATTAGCTGCTAATTTCGGTGGCAAAGCAGGAAAATGCGGAAGGGATCCTGCGATGGATCCCTCCAAAAACATAAATTAACGCTGACAGATATGGAGAGGGTTATCATCATTGTAGGAAAAAATAAAGTGTTTTAAAAGGCCATTTATATTTATTAGTTTATATGTTTATTAATATTTGGGGTGTATATATTAATCGTTAGATTATGTTTTTGCTTAATTTTAAATGTGGTATATATAATTTGGCCTATTAATGTGCATATAGACTGGTAAATATTAGATGTAGTTTATAGTCGGTTTAAGTAATGAATAAATTTCTATTGCATTAATAATTTGAATTTGGTAAATATTTATTGATTCCAAATTTAAACTATTATTTATATGAATTTAATATTATATATTTTTAAAAAATAAAATATATTATATATTTAAAAATGTATTTTAGTTATAGTTTATTTGTTATATGTTTAGAGGTTTTGGAATATATTTTCTAGTTAATTTGCTTAAAATTTAGTAGGGATTATTGGAATTACAAGTTTGAGATTAAAACTCCCACCATCCGAATGCTTTGGGGTTTTTCAGCGTGCCTCATCTATATATGTTAAAAAAAAACTCATTTTAAATAGCATTAAAAAAATTACTCAATTTCATCCAAAAACTCTAAAACATATAAAGCTTAAATAATACCATTTTTATAATTCAAAATATAATTCTTGTTAAAATTATTTCACCAAATTCAAATAAAAAATATATATATATAAAATACTTATTTTATCATTAATTTATTAAAAAAATATTGTACACATGAAATAATATGAGAAAGTCCATTCTCATATAAAAATTAAATTAGATAGTATACATACTTATTATATTTTTTGGAAAACAAATTATTGTTATTATAGAATTTTAAGTGTGATTTTTGGTAAATTAATTCACAAAAAGATGTTAACTAGTGAAAATTTTATAAATCAAAATCATTTCCATTTTCAACCTTTCTCTGAACATATGACCACCCTATAAAAACTAAATCTAACACAAATCAATTAATCTACACCTTTTGAACAAATTAAATACATTTAAATATTATTATTCTTATAAATTAAATTATTTAAATATTATAATTATAATTATTATTTATAATTTCTTATATTATACCAATTTTTAATTTATAATTTTATTCCTATTTTACATTTTCTTATTTTAATACTTACTTTATAATAAAAAATATATATTTAATAATAAAATAATTCAAATTTCATAACACTAAAAGATACTAACATAGGGCAAATGTCTAATTTTTTTTTCAAATCTTATAATTTAAAAATATAAAATTCATTTGTACTATTTATTCATCATAAGTTAATGTTTTAATGGGTATTAATTATCATCTTTTAAACCAAAAATAAATTAATTATTATATAAGGTGTTTTGTGTGACCAATCCCAACTTCGTCTTCGCTTATCAAGAATAAAACTCTCTTTTCCGTATGAAGTTGCTTTTCCTTTTTTAAATATCATTAATTATAATTTTCTTTTGGGATGGAGATTAAAATTAAGTCATATTCATATATATTTAAATTTATTTATAGGTATGGAGTATGCTTTAAAATTGTTTTTGTTTGTCTAAGAATTTGTTTTTCTCTAACATAAGGAAACATGTTAATGTCTCAAGATCTAGAGGCATTTAGTAGGAAGGAAACACTACCTCTTTATGAATCACTAGCCAGTAATTCCAGGTGGTATGGCTTTCCTTGAATAACAGTGACAACCACTAATGGTTGTCCCCGTCGTTGGTTTGACAACTAAGTTATGATAGACTTTCCCACACTTTGAAAAAAAGAAAAAATTAAACAAAACATAAAGTACAAACCCTTTTATTTAAAATATTTTGAAATAAAATATTAGCAAAAGCTTGAGAACTCTAAGAAACCTAACTTGAGCAGCCATGGATTCAACTCTTGTAGGGGTTCACCCCCACCTCGCACTTTCTAAATCTAAAGGTGGTTGCTTTCCACGCCTTGGTTTCTATATTCACAAAGACAATGGAACCCCAACATTTACACTATGTCAAGAAATTAAATAATATTCTAGAGGTTTCTTTTCCTCTCTTTTCTTCTTGACATATCGCATTGTTTCTAGTATAACAAGGTTTGATTGGTCAATTTACTAGGATATGGTCATTACCTAGATCTACAATGAACAAATTCCAAAGGAATTGGCAAGTGTTTTTTGGTATTTTTCTTCATTATCTAGAGAAATCAACAATTGAGCCAATTTCGTACTCGCGTAACATTTTTTATATCTAGATAAATCAACAACTAGGCTAGTTTCAAACTCGAGTGACATAGGGTTGATTCCAACCACTACCAATATAATCTCTAGGTGTCTGCATACGACCCTTCCGGAGGGATTCAAACATCAGATCTCATAATACACATAATACTTCATAACGCGACCATTGCCAAATGACTTGCCCCTAACAGATAAGCAATTGGCAAGTGTTGACAAAAGGCAAGCTCACACATTACTTATATGTAAAAGGTTTTTATGCCTCTTATTTGAAGCCAAAGAAGATAGATATCTTATATTTTGGATTGGACCTTAGCTTTTCAACACTAGAGAAAGGTACCTATATAGGCAGACTCTAGATTTTAATCCAAAACATGATGTTCTTTAGTTGTCCTAGTTTGGGTTCATTTTCCACATATTCCCTTACATTGTTGAAATGAAGATACTATGCACATGGTGATACTCTAGGTGTGTGCATTGACAAATTTGAACCAAAGGATGATATGTTTGCATATGCCTATACATGTGTGAAAATAAATCTTCAAAAGGGCCTTCTTGAATAAATATTATTAACTCTAGACAACTGGAAACATATTCAATTTGGATTATGTGCATCTATTTTTCAAATCTTCTCACGAATATGGCCATTTTAAAAAAGATTGCAAACAAACACCCAAATTTTGCAACTAAATCTAGATAAAGAGGAGAAATGGTAAACAATTAAAAAAAATGAATACAAATCAAGCAACCCCTACATGCATTCCTAAACTAATCTCTACATTTTCAAGCCTACCAATACCTTTAGTATTAGGTAAGTAGACATGCAAGCACATGCACAAAATCCAATGTGTCATTCCCCCTAGAAATGGCCAACAAGTCACCATATTTCTCAAATGGAGGAGGAACAAGTTCCTTGTCAAATAGGTATGAAACACTAACCCAAGAAGAACCAATTCCCTTATTTGAAATTCTAATTATGTCGACACTTATTTCAAAGGTTCCCCAAAGCATGCCTTATGTGTTGGATAATCAAGAAATTCTACCAGTCTTCAATAGTGAAGGAAATACTTCAAATCACCAAGAATAGATTAATCATTTTTTAGAGAAGCTACAATACTCTTCAAGAATACTTACATGGAAAATTTTTGAACAATAATATGATGAAGAGGATAGGTAAGATAATGGAATGGAAGAAAGGATACCCATGAAAGTAGGTAGAAAACTAGCTAAGGAAATGAAGAAATAGAAAAAAAAAAGCTTAAAATATTGGGTACTCCAACAACCATAGAGAGATTATTGGGAATAGGATAATAAAAATGAAAAACCCTAGGTTTTAAGAATTGTCCCATGATAAAAGTAAAAAATCATTAGGAAAATAATGATCATAGCCTCACAGAATTATAGAGGTGTGGGTAGTCGATTTAAAGCATAATCATTAAGGGATTTAATAAAGTTAAAAATAGCCCCTGTCCTCCTCTAGGAGATTAAATTGGAGGTTTTGGAAGTCATCAAAACATGCAAGCCTTAATGGGAAAGTTTTGATGGAATAGTAGCGAGTTTAAGAGGTGCATTTGGAGGCATTTGCATAATAAGGAACAACCTTATTTTTCACACAAAATTTACATATCAAACTTAACATTAGATTTGAAGAGTTTTACATGTCAGAAATCAAGCCAAAGGTTGAATATAATCAATGCCAATAGTATATAGGGAAAAGGAAGACTATTGGATATCACTCCTATTATTGAAAAACATTGATTATTCTTGAAATAGTATTAATATTGGTGATTTCAATGTAACTTTGTCATAAAGAAAAAAGAGGAGAGAACATAATAAGGGACCCCTCTAAATAAAGGATGGAATATCTAATATCTGCATGAGATCTAGTGGGTACCAAACCAATCAATGGGAAATTTACTTGGTCCAATAAAAGAATCAATCCTAGACATATTGAGGGCACGTTTTGATTGTTTTCTATCTCAAAGCATATTTATATTGAGTAATATCTCAATTTCCTCTAAAAGTCTTCCTTAGGTGGTGTCTAACCATAAACCCATTTCCCTTCAATATTTAGAATCTCCATATTGTAGTCCCATTTTTTTTTTTGACTCGATCCATTCTAGCTCCAAAACCAAGCAGTGGTTGGGATGATATTTGAAGAATGGAATAAGTGGGTTATAGGGTCTCTTGTTAAACTTGCCCTTAAAGAATGGGCTTAAATAGTCTACTCTTCTCTTAAATGTGAGAAAGTGGAAATCATATTGTAGATGAGCTCTTTACAGGACAAAATGGAGTCTACAACTATTACAAGTGGGCTTTCGAATGAAGAAAAAATGTCCTTTCAAAAGTTACACAAAGATATTAGATCGAAGGAGGAAGTGTGGAGACTTAAATGTCACAAACTATGGTTAGATTCAGAGGATAGATATACAATTGTTTTTGGTAAGAAAGGAAAATCAAGGACATTAAAAGGAAATGTGAAAAAAAAACACCTTGGAAGATGGAATGATCATCATAAACTTTATGGGGATAAAAGAGGAATTAAGAAGACATTTTGAAGAACTATATACAAAAAGTGTAGGGGTATATTTAGTAATAACAGTGACCATGTTAGGACCTATTCCTTTAGCCACCTCCTCTAATGAGAATGTAAACCTTGTGAAGGAAATATCTAAGGATGAAATTCATAGGGAAATATGGGGATTAGATCTTGATAAAACTCTTAGGCTTGATGGGATAATAATATATTTTTATAAAATATGTTTGAATATCATCTAATTTTATCTTTAAAAAATGTTTCATTATGTCCAGAAACATTGTAAGATAGGAGGGCGAACCAACTCATCCTTTCTAGCCCTTATTCCAAAAGATGCCAATCCCTCCTCCTTCTCTGGGTTCCATCCCATTTCCCCTTACAAATCTTCCTATAAAGTATTAACAAAGGCTATGGCTAATTGATTCAATATTATTCTTCTCGAGATAATGTCCAATAATCAAGTGGATTTCATGCAAAACTATTAGATAATGGTTAATATTATAATGTTCTAGGAAGCTATTCACTCTAGCTGAATAATCAATGACAAAGGTATGATCATTAGAACTGATATGGACAATTCTTTTGATAGAATTTGGCATTCTTTTCTTTTTAAAATTATTTATAAATTTTGTGTTTCTCTTGCTTTCATTTGACGTGTCTCAATATCCATGTGCAACCCATGGATTGCCCCATTAGTAAATGGGATACCTACAATGTTTTCTAAAAGTACGGGACTACGTCAAGGCTACCCCTGCTCTCTTCTCTATATATTATCATGGGAAAATTATTGAGTAGGAAATTAAACATAAAGAGATAATCTAGGCACCTACTATGTATTAAAATTTTAAGGTGAGTCAAAAGCATGAACCCTTTGAAATTCATTGATGAAACACTCCTCCTATGTCTTGCATCTTCTATTATGGCTACAAGATTCAAAATGATTTTGGATCTTTTTACAAATGACTTTAGCGGTAAAATTAACAATAACCTAATCCAAAAAAGTGGGTGGAATATAAGTTGAATCTAATGCAAGTCATTTCAAGAATCCTAAAATTTGCAATATGACAATTTGTCACAAAACCTCCACCAAGACTTTAACCCGACATCCTCTATCTAATCCTAGAATCAATCCAGAATCTCCACTTTCGGTAGATGGAGAAGATAGTGATGAGAAGGTGTTTTCTCACTAAGTGCTTATTGTATACAAATATATCACCTTTAGGGATGAAACTAAGGATGAGGAGATTGGTGATTTTATAGCTTCATCCTCCTCACCTAACTCGCACATTCTCACTCACATATTAGACCCTAGAGTTCAATCTTCTCTTTCCACAACAAATGTGTCCCCCTTGGAACACAAGTCCTCTTCCAAGGAAGAGCATGAGTCAACTTTGGAAACCATGGATATTAACCTTGAATTTTTTTTGAAGATCAGTCAACGACTGGAAAAACATTAAAGGGAATAACTAATTAAGGTTTTACAAAAGTATAGTGATGTTTTTTCTTAGGATTACATTGACATGAAGGGGATCCATCTTGATTTGTGTACTCACCATATTATATCAAAGGAGACTCCAAACCCATTCACCAAATTCAACATGAATGAATCCTTTTCTGTGGGACATAGTCAAAGAGGAGTTGTAGAAATTACTTTCAGTTAAATTATTTACCCTATTTCTGATATTCAATGGTTCTCCCCTCTTGTTACCGTACCTAAAAATAATGGCTAGTGGAGAGTTTGTATTGGCTATAGAGAACTCAATAAGGCCACTCATAAGGACCACTTCCCATTATTATTCATTGACCAGATGCTAGGCACATTAATAAGAAAGAAGTATTTTTGTTTCCTTGATGGGTTTAGTGGGTATAACTAGATCCAAATTACTCCATATTAAGGATCGAGATAAAACCACTGTTAGTAATTGTCCTTGTTGGGGGGGGGGGGGGGGGGTGGTGTTCCTATCATGTTATGCCATTTGGACTATGTAATTCTTTTATGTCAGGCCAGGTAGTAACTCCACAAAACAAAAAACTGATTCGTCTATTATTCCATAGGTAGGTCATTGTTATATACAAAAGGAGTGATTGTTCAGTTCATCTCCCGATGACTGTTCACATTCCTAATTTATTTATTTACATAAAATTCCCCCAATCATGAAGATTAGGTGTCAACATTCCCCCCCTTAATCTGAAGGGATGTTGGTGAGTCCAAGCATCATTCTGAATCGTTCAAGCTTTTCCCTTCCAAGTGCTTTGGTGAAGATGTCTGCAATTTTGCTCATTTGTGGAACAATGACGGAGATGGATTGTTTTGGCCTCAACATGATGTCGGATCAGATGATATTTAGTATTGATGTGCTTTGTACGATCATGGAACTTTGGGTTCTTGGCCAACTTTATTGCAGAGGTGTTGTCAATCATAAGTGGAGTTGATTGTACT
>APFE030361868.1:21706-35083 GCA_000404065.3 Pinus taeda
CTTCCTCTTGTAGAATCTTGAGCAGGATGCTTTTCTTTATGAGCAAGGAACACAGTCTCTTCAGAAGATTCAGGGGCTGTCTTCTTTCCAAAGGCTTTTTCTCTTTCAACAAACTTTTTCACAAGAGAGTCAAAGGTTATATCTTTGAGATTTCCATTTTCTTGCAAAGAGTCAAGATAATTGGAGTATGTAGGATAAAGTGCCTTGAGAAAATCAATAAGAGAGATATCCAGCTCAAACTTAGTGGATTTGATATCATGCATTATAGACTTTATTTCAGATGCAAGAGCAAGAGGATCATTATTTTGCAGTTCAAGAGTGAAGAGTTTAATCATGAGTTGGACGACTTCAAGTGCAAAATGTGAATCATAGAGTTCTTTCAGCTTTTGTAAAGCTTCAAAGGCAGTTGAATATGATGAAATATGGTGAGTCACCTCTTTATTTACAGATGCTGCGATTAATGCATAAGATTTGTTGTTCTTGTTTTCCCAAATGGCGAGCTCTTTGTCTGAGGTAGGTTGTACTGGGTCACTGTCTCCTTCCCCGACACACACTCCTTTCCACAACTCATTGAAGATGAGGGTGTGTTGTATCATCCGGGACCAATCAGCATAGTTCTCCTTGCCAATGAGAACTATTCCTACCATAGAGATGATTGAATGCATTCTGTAAAAAAAAACTTCTGCTGATAGAAAAATATACTTCTGCTGATATACAGTGAAATTGTACTCAAAAGGGCAAAGAGATTTCAAGTACTATGTTTTCTTCAAATCCCTCCAATGTTTATAAAAACATCCTCATATAATATTTCCATATCACCTCCTTTTTTTCTTTTAAACAAGAGCTCCACGCACATATAAAGTCAATATATATACCACCATTCAACGGATTCAAATGCAGTTTAATACAAATGCAGGAGCAACTTGTACGTTGTTCAATACCATTCAAATGCAGTTCAATGCAAATGCAGGAGCACTTGTAAAATCAATATATATACCATGCAACATATATATATAATATATATTATATATTATATATATATATATATATATATATATATATATTATATATATATATATATATTATTTATATATATACATATATTATATATATATATACGTTGGGCATTGCAATATGTTGAAGGAGCAACTTGTACACCGTGTTAAAAAAAAGACTTGAATGCTATGTTAAAAAATCAACACGGTTTAATATATACATTCAACACAGTGCAAGCCACAGCGTTTCAAATATCAGGCCATAACAGCTGAAAGCTGGACGCAGAGAATGTTGCAGTATCGATAATGGCAGAGGAAGTAGCCACAAACATAAATTAACAGTAAAAGATGAGCTGATTTCAGTAGCATGCAGGTCGATTCCTTCATTCGATCATGCTTGGAAAGAATATAATGCTATTCCTCGCTTTAGCTTTGTCAGGACGTAAGAATATTTCATCAACGAGGACATCGAATATCAGACTAGCTAGAAACTCAGATATTCGGTAATATTATAAACTTAAATCCTGAATTTAAAGTAGATGTCAGAGCGGCATTCAATGGAATGGTGCGACTGGAACAAGTCAGAACCATCGTTCAATTAAAATGTCAGAACATTCACAAAGAAAATTTTAACGTACAACGCTTTTTTCAAGGCAGTATGGGCAGCGCTAGACATGACAACGCTTCAGAAGAGCAGGGCATAGGTTTTATAAAAGGAATATGGTAGAGAGGATATGGTAGGACATAGGGGATATGACAAACAGAGGAGTTACAGGAGCATAAGAGCTAAAACAAGGAGCTGGCTCTGATACCATGTTAGGCCAGGTAGTAACTCCACAAAACAAACAATTGATTCGTCTATTATTCCATGGGTAGGTCATTGTTATATACAAAAGGAGTGATTGTTCAGTTCATCTCCCGATGACTGTTCACATTCCTAATTTATTTATTTACATAAAATTCCCCCAATCATGAAGATTAGGTGTCAACATTTTACAACTTTCCAATGAGTCGTGACTAGAATACTTTCTTAGCTAATTCATGAATGCGTGGAAATTTATATGGATGATTTTACAAACTATGGTGTTGATTTTGAAGTGGCTTTGGCTAATCTAGAAAAAGTATTAATGATATGTAATGAATGTCATGTAACCCTCAGTAATGAAAAATGCATAATGATATTAGTTGAAGGCATCATGTTAGGGCATTAAATTTCTTCTGAAGGCATAAGATTAGATTCAACAAAGCTAAAGGTAATATATTAAATTTTCCAACTACATGAATTCAAAAATAGGTATGAAGCTTCCTCGAGCATATAAGTTGCTATTGACTCTTTACTGAAAAATTTACATAAATAGCTTGTCCTTTATTTTCTTTCCTTACTAAAAATGTTGAATTTATGTGGACAACTATTTGTTAGCATGTCTTCAATGAATAAAAAATAATAATATCCAAAGCTCCCATCTTAGGAGGGCACAAATGGTCCCTTTCATTTCATATATCTACAGATGCTTAAAATGTTGTTATTGGATCTATCATGGGACAACAAGAAGACTGTCACCCACACACAATAAAAAAATAATTGCTTGTGGTGATTCATGCTATAAATAAGTTTGGCATTATATGATTGGATATCATGTGATGTTGCATACTAACCATGTTGCCATTAAGTATCTAATGAACAAACTAATTACTAATGGTAGTGTGAACATATAGTTGTTGTTATTGCAAGAATTCAATATAACCATCATCAATAAGCCAAGCAAAGACAACGTAGTAGTAGATTTCCTTTGTAGGCTTACTGCAAATGAAAATGACCTGCCTATCGAAGAATCTTTTCTAGAAAAACATTTTTTGCAATATCCATTAACTCATCATGGATTACAAATATTTCTAACTATTTGGCTGCAAGGAAGCTTCCACCTCCTATATCCAAAGGAATAAAAAAAAATCATCAAGCATTGAATGTTTTCATGGATTGGTGAAGGCCTCTTTTACACCAAGTCAGATATTTTTATTTGATGGTGTGTAAGAGAGGATAAGATCGGTGTTATTTTAAATGCTTGTGATAATAGCCCTTGTGGAGACCACTTTGAAAATAAGAGGACTAGTTAAAAAGTATACCATCAAGGGTGCTATTGGCCCTCAATTTTCTGATATGTCAAACAGTACATGAAAATATGTGATAGATGCCAATGCATGGTTAGGCCAATTCAGTTAGATGAAATTCCATTACAAACACAACTAGTGATATATCCATTTGAGAAATGTGCTCTTGATTTCATTGTGCCCATCAATCCTTCATCTCAATGAAACTCCTACATCTTGGTCTAAAAATATTATGTTACAAAGTGGATGGAAGGAAAAGAACTCCTAGCTGCAATTAACAAACAAAAAAAAAAAAAAAACAAAAAAAAACAAACTTCCTCCATGGGGAAATCTTTGTCAAATTCAGGGTACCATGAGAGATTGTCACTGATGGAGGAACATAGTTCACTTCAAGACTCACTAAGGACATCATGGAAACATCTATGGTTAAACAAAGAGTGGCAAAGCCATATCATCCATAGGCCAATGAGAAAGTGGAAGGGACAAATAAGATTATTGAGGCTAACATAACAAATATTTCTCAACTCCGCCTCAAGGAATAGGAAGATAGACTTCTTGAATAATTATGGGCCTACCGAATGACATGGAAAAATACCACGTAATCCATATGAGCTAGTATATGGAAAGAAATCTCTTTTACCAATAGATACACAGTTACATACCCTAAGGACAATAGTACAGATTGTCATAAACTTCTCTAAGACACAAACAATAAATAATTATCCAAATAAATGAGTAGATGAACTTCGTCAATGTGTTATATATCAGACAACCATTATTTAACAACAAAGAGCTTGATAACATGACAAGTTCATAAAGAATAAAAGGTTCAAAGGTAGAGATTAGGCCTTGTTTGACTCAAGATTTAAGGACTTCAAAGGAATCTTGAACCTGCAGATATTAGATACATAAAGGAAGGATCCTCTATGTGATACATGGCAATAGCTTCTGGTAAAGCCTTTCTTTATTTTATGTACGCCCTGAGATATCTTCACGACCACGACCACGACCAGATAGAGATCGGGATATGTCATAAATGTGATAGGAATTTTGATTCTCGGGAAAAAGTAAATGCTAGTTGCTAACGTCTTAATAATTTGAAATGTGTTTTTTTAAGTAAGTTTGTTTTTTTTTAATTCCAATTTTGTTTATAATTTGATTTATTGGAATGGTAAGTTAAGTTGTTTTATCTATGTAATTTAGTTTATTTTTTTAATATATATTTTCAATGTATTTGAAAATTTTTTTAAATAATTAACTAAAAATTGTAATTTAAATATAAATTGTGAATAGTTAGAATTTTATATCATAAAATTATAATAGTAAATATAATTAATATTTTATAACTCAAATATATCAATAACTTAATAGAGTTGTCACTAGAATAGCAAGAATATATCCAATAAGATATGCCAAATATACTAATAAATTGTAGCTTAAAAAGTATTAAGACATCAAGTGGGTAGAGCAGGTACTACAAGAGTTGTCATTCGAATAGGAAAAATATATCTAATAAGACATGCCAAATATACCAAAAAATTATGGATTAAAGAACACTAAAACATCAAATAGATGGGATATCTGGATGGGATATGTACACTAATAGTAGCCTGATCTTATTGTCAATTTGAAAAAATAATAATAATATTAATTTTTTAAATTATAATATATAAAAATTATTTATATTTAAGATATTGAGAAGGAAATTTGACTTGGCCATATATTCAAATTAAAGTGATGTAATATATTTAAAGTAGGATGATTACTTCATTGTAAGATTTTTTTTTAAGTTAAAAATAATTAAAATATATTATTAAAAATTAATAAGAAAAAATAATAAATTATTAGAAATTAATCTGTAAATCTGTAAATAAATTATGATATTCATATGTTGTCATCTTTGTGTCTTAGTATTAAAATATACTTATAATAGTTTGATCCAATAATTAGTAATAATAATAAGAATTTAATTTTGAATTATAATATTAAGATTAAAAATCAAATATTTTATTTGATATATATCAGATGGCTGGTTCCAGGTATCATATTTTTAGATTTTACAAAATATTCATGTAAAGCGATAAGTTATTAGTAAAGGTTATTAGTGCTGCGTACAACCACATTAGATCTTAGTTTCAAAATCTTTGTTGCAACACTGACCTTCTTAGCCTTTTACGTTGTCAAAATTACAGTGACATTAGATCTTAGTTTCAAAATCTTTGTTGCAACACTGAACTTCTTAGCCTTTTACGTTGTCAAAATTACAGTGAGCTGGGGAAGCTTCTCTCCAAGCTTTTTGAGTATAAAAATAAAATCTTAAATCAAACTAAATAATTCATTTCTTAAGTCTAATAAACCAAAATTTGAGATGAGGATCATCATCAGTAATATTTGATTGTATTTATATCATTATATGATATATAAAAAAAATAAAATATTTTAACGTTAAAAACATCTTATAAGATTTTATTTCCATCTAATTGATCTCATTAAACTTCAATCTGGATTATAAAATATTTAATGTTATGTGATTCCTGGTTAGATCTAAAAATAATTGTAAATTTAGTAATACATATGCTCTGTAACTTGATGTTTATTGTTTTCATAAATAAATAATAAAAATGAAACCACCGAGAAAATTAGCTGCTAATTTCGGTGGCAAAGCAGGAAAATGCGGAAGGGATCCTGCGATGGACCCCTCCAAAAACATACATTAACGCTGACAGATATGGGGTGGCCAATACTTTTGCACGGCTATTGATGAGAGAGTCATCATCATTGTAGAAAAAAGAGAGTGTTTTAAAAGACGATTTATATTTACTAGTCTATATGTCTATTAAAATTTACAGTTGTATATATTAATCGTTAGATTGTCCTTGTTTAAATTTAGCGCTGGGCATATATAGTTCGGCGCATTAATGTGTATATAGACTGATAAATATTAGTTGCAGTTCCAAAAACGTAGTTCATATTTGTGGGTTTAAGTAATGAGTAAATTTTTATAATATTAATAATTTGAATTTGGCAAATATTTATTAGAATTCCAAATTTAAATTATTTAGTTTAGTATAAGTCAAAGTTTATATAGTTTTTAGAAGATTAATTTATTATATATTTAAATGGCAATTTTAAAGTTTTAGTTTTATTTGTTATAGTGGTTTTAGAGGGTTTTTTGGTATACTTTTCTAGTTAATTTGCTTAAAATTTAGTAGGGATTTATTGGAATTATACAAGTTTTGAAGATTTGAACTCTCCACAATCCAAAGTTTTTAGCGTTTTTCACGTGCCTCAATCTATATTAATGTAATAAAAAAACTTGTTTTTAAATAACTAAAAAATTACTTCAATTTCCAAGTCAAAATTTTAAAAACATTTAATGTTTAAATAAAACCTATTTTTTTATAATTAAAAAATCATATATATTTTTAAATTATTTCACCAAATTTCAATTTAAAAAAAACCAAAAATAAAATACTAAATTGTATCAATTAATTTTATTAAAAAAATACTATACACATTAGAGATAAATATGAAGAAAGTCATTCTCATATAAAAATTAAATTAGATAATATACATACTTATTATCATTTTTTGGAAAACAAATTATTGGTATTATAGGATTTTAAATGTGATTTTTGGTAAATTAATTCACAAAAAGATTTGAACTCGTGAAAACTTTATGAATCAAAATCATTTCCATTTCCAACCTTTCTCATAAAACTTGAACATATATAACCACTCTATGAAAACTAAATCTAACACAAATCAATTAATCTCCACCTTATAAACAAACTTAAATACATTTAAATGTTATTATTCTTATTAAATAAATATTTAAATATTATTAATTATATTTTAATTACTTATTATTTTTGATATTTATCCATTTTTTAATTTATAATTTATATTTATATTTTACATTTCCTATTTTATTAAACTTTAACTTATAATAAATTATATATTTAATAAAATAATCAAATTTCATTTCCTTGACCTAATATAGAAAGATTTTTAATAACACTGAAAGCATACTAACATATGGGCAATGTCCTATTTTTTTTTTCAATCTTATAATTTAAAATATTAAAATTCATTTGTACTTATTTATTCATCCTAAGTTAATGTTCCAATGGGTATTAATTATCATCTTCGATGATGATTGATGAGGCACCCTGGGAATATTACCACCATCGTTCCCATCTTCTGAACTAGAAAGAAGATAATTCCAGCAACCTACACCATCTTTTAGTATTTGACTTTCTGACAGATACTGTAAATACGGTGGATTCCGAGAGAAACCTATCCAATATCGAAGAGACTACTGCTATAAATATCTTAACCAAAACAAATGTTGTAGAGAATATTCATGTTGGCAAATCTTGTTCTTCTTCAGAACTGGAAATATATAGCACTCTCTTTCGCGAGTTTAGAGATGTCTTTGCTTGGTCATATGATGAAATTCCAGGTATTGACTCGAGCATAGTTGAACACGAAATTAAGATGTATCCAGATGTCAAACCGGTACGACAGCGAGTAAGGCAGGTGCACCCTAAGAAAGTCGTTGCCATCAAGGCGGAAGTTGAAAAACTCCTCCATGCTGGTTTCATTTACCCCATTCCTCTAACCGATTGGATATCGAATATTGTTCCTGTGATGAAAAAACAAGGAATGATTATAGTGTGCGTTGATTACAAGGATGTAAATCAAGCTTGTCCAAAAGACAACTACCCTACACCCTTTATCGACCAGATAATTGATGAATGCGTCAGATGCGAAATCTTTTCATTTATGGATGGATTTTCCGGGTATAATCAAATAAATATCCATCGACAGGACTAGTCAAAGACTGCATTCATTTGTCCATGGGGCACATTCGCATATCGCAAGCTACCATTTGGTTTGAAGAATGCAGGGGAAAATTTTTAGAGAGCAATGAACTATGCTTTCCATGACATCAAAAACATCGTTCAACCATATCTCGATGATCTCCCAGCTCATTAGCGAAAGCGGACCGATCATCCGCGCCATTTGAGAGCGATATTTCTACGTTGCTGACACTATAAGATACGACTCAATCTGTACAAATGTGTGTTTTGTGTCAGTTCTGGTCGTTTACTTGGCTTCGTAGTCTCAAAGGATGGGATTCGTCTCGACCCTTGCAAGGTTCAGGCAATCATCGATTTGCCTCCACCTTCAAACTTGCTTCAGATTCAGAAACTCCAAGGGAAAGCAAATGTTCTCAGGAGGTTCATTCCAAATTACGCCGAACTAGCTAAAGGTTATACTCGTCTATTGAAAAAGGAAGTACCCTTCATTTGGGACCAGGTCACACAAGGCTCCTTTGATGCTTTAAAGAAATCTCTAATACAAGTGTCATTAATGTATGCTCCTGATTATCAAAAAGACTTTAACCTATATCAGGCTGCAGCATATACAACCATAGTAATGGTTTTAGTTCAAGAAGACAATGGAATTGAACATCCTATATATTATTTAAGCCGAAACTTAAATGATATGGAAATGAAATACTCCTACGTTGAAAAGCTCGCCCTCGCAGCAGTTCAAGCGATACAGAGATTTCGACACTATGTCCTCTTCAGAAAAACTACCATTTTATCAGATTGCAACCCCATGACTTATATATTGTCACTATAGTTGCTGGGGGGAAAATATTCAAAATGGATAGCAATTCTACAAGAGTTTGATCTAGAATTCAAAAAATCCAAATCAAAGAAAGCCCTGGTATTCGCAGAGTTACTATGCGATCTCCCATCGTCATCCAATGATGCAACATCTGAAGAAGCAATCGTGGATGAAAATTAGTTTCTGATATCTTCAAGCGATCTGTGGTACGAAGATATAATCATCTATCTCCAGACACAAACATATAGGTCTAATACCTCACGCTCCAAACAACGACGTATTCGATACCAAGCAAAAGACTATGTGATCATCGGTGATACTCTTTATCGCCGTGGTATCGATACAGTTCTACAGAGGTGCCTCACCCATGAGGAGGGCAAAAAAGTCTTGAATGACTGTCATTCAGGCGCATGTGGGGGGCATCAATCAGGTTATGCTATGGCGCAAAAATTTTTGCGAGTAGGATACTTCTGGCCAACAATGTTCAAAGATTGCATAACCGCAGTTAGAAGTTGTCATGCTTGCCAAATTTTTGATAGCAAAACCAAAAGACCACCCGCACCGCTGCAACTAGTAGTAGCTGTTGGGCCATTCGCCAAATGGGGAATAGATTTCATGACAGTAACCCCACCTCGACCGGGGGGCATGGGTATATAATAGTCGTGGTAGACTATTTTACCAAATGGGCCAAGGCAATGCCTACATTAAACAACAACGGAAAAACGGCTGCCCTTTTCTTTTTTAATCACGTAGTCTCCAGATTCAGCATTCCACAGGCCATAGTCACAGATCATGGATCACATTTTCGCAATCACAAGATGGTTGAGTTGGCTGCCAAATTAGGACTTTCCCACAACAGCTCTACTACGTACTATCCGCAAGCTAACAGACAAGTTGAGGCAAACAACAAAGTCCTAAAGTGCATGTTGCAAAGGATGATCGGAGTCCACAAACGGGATTGGCACCTAATCCTGTACTCGACCTTGTGGGCATACCAGACATTGGTAAGAAATGCAACCGGGTTCACACCTTTTCAACTTGTGTATGGTCTGGAAGCAATCTTTCCGGTTTAATGTGAAATCTCGTCCCTCAAACTCGCAGTCGACCTTCTCCCTAGAACCTTAGAAGAAGAGGCTCGTTTCTTGGAACTAATCCAATTGGAA
Organism: Pinus taeda; assembly: GCA_000404065.3. Lineage (NCBI taxonomy): Eukaryota > Viridiplantae > Streptophyta > Pinopsida > Pinales > Pinaceae > Pinus > Pinus taeda. Next base: position 31,617 of record APFE030361868.1, read on the forward strand.
GAAACCCATTGTGATGCAACTTTGGCTAACGAAGCTCATAAGAAACGAGTCAAAGCATAGTTCGACAAGAATGTCAAACCTCGCGTCTTCTCAGAAGGTGACCTGATGGGTCCCTATATTGTTAAGCAAGTATTAGCAAAAGGAGCCTATGAGTTGATGGACTATGATGGGATTCCACTGGCGCAACCTTGCAACGGGTTGTACCTCAAGCGTTACTATGCTTGATTTCGCGTAGTAATCCTCATGCTTTTGTTACATTTTTGTTTTCGCCAAGAGCATTTAGCTTGGTTAAGTAATCCACTTTTTGCATTTGTTGCAAATGTCGAACCTACTGTAATCATTCGTTGGATATGCCGATGAAGCAAGTCGTAGTTCACGGAACCTATCTTCTGCGGCATGGGCCATTTTCAATCCCAGCAGCGAGTTAGTAAGTTCCAGAGGAGTGTGTATTGGTCGTTCTATGAACAATATCGCTGAGTACAGTGCATTGATAGAACTCCTTTCTGATGCCATCACACATGGCATATGCTGACTTGTCGTCAGGCTAGACTCACATCTCGTCATTCTACAACTCACTAGCATCTATTCTGTACGAAACCCAGCTATCTATCGCATGTTCCTAAGGGTCAAAATTTTGGAAAGACAGTTCGATTTCATCCAATATCAACATATTTCTAGAAGTTTAAACACATTAATGGACTCATTGGAAAATTATGTGTTAGATAGACATTTGCGACATTTATAAAAAGAAGCATCACATCAATATATGCAGCAGGATCATGTAACTTAACCAAAATAAAGCTCCGAAAATCAAAAATATATTTCATAACTATTTATAATCTGTACATAATGTTCTGTAACCAAGACAAAATCGGTCAAATGACCCAAAACTAAAAATGCTAGGGGGCACCCTAGTCTAATAATGCTGGTGATAACAAGTCACCGCCAGTGCAATCATGCGTAAAAGCCTAGTCCATCGACTCGACACTCCAGAGTATGTCGCTGCAACCGCAGAGGTAGCTCGTCGGTCCTCACATTCGGGATACCAAGGGTAAGACCCTCGATTTGGTCCTATAGTGCTGAAAGAGTCTCGACCACATCAAGGTTGCGAAGGATGGCCCTCCCAACAACCTCTCCTGCTGGAGCAGCCTCTGGGTCTCTGCAGCGTACTACCGGTCGAACTGGTCCAATGTCTGCATGAGCACATGAGTTTTGATTAGTCTTGATCAAAAAGCATAAGAACATTATAAAGAAAAATGAACAGAGATATGGTCAAAAGAATTACCCATGGCACCCCATTGCTCGCCAACCGGCAGCACCAAATCCAGGTCACCTCGAAAATCTATACCAGCATATGGGAACCTGGCATAAACCATCTCCTGACAATCGAATCACTTGAAGAAGGTCTCAAAAAAAGAAATCTGGGGTTGGCTAGCGTGCCGAGACATGAGGTCAACCCATCTCTGCATCCGTGGTTCAGTCGGTGGAGGTAGGCCAAGTGAAATGTATTGTGGCTGCATCAGTGGGATTCTATCCAAGGTGAAAGTGGTCAAAATAGAACCATAACCAAAGTTCTTGGATCTTTCGCTTTTCACCTTGGTCAATTGTTCTTTCATCACAGAGAGTACTGCATCACACCAATTGAACACCTTCGTTTCAAGGCATTCCAAAGCATACTGCATATAAGACCTGTTAGCTATGTGAAGAGTAGAACTACCAGCCAGTCTAGCAAAAGTGAACAGAATGGTCCGCAAGGGCCGGTCAGTGACATCTCGGATATTGATCTTGCTATCCCTACCCGACTGAGATCCCTCTCTACAGTGTCGGCGAATGTACTCCCTCACGGACTCACCCCCATGGGCAGAGCCTGATAATGAGAGAGGGGCACCATGCCTCGATAAACTGGTCAGAAAATAGATGCCCACGATAGTCAAGGGGATCGATTTGCCCCTAATCTGGAACACCTAGTTGATAGGATCCCAAGCATTGAGGAAATATTGCAACAAACTGATTTTTTGCCTCATGCTAGAGATACGGAAAAACTTCAACAAGCCACAGTTCCGCAATGCAGCTACTGTGCCCGGATCATGTAAAGCAACAACGTCCTCTTCTTCATGCTCACGTTCTCGCCATGTAACAACCATTTTTGCTCCAATGAATCTCTGAAAAACAAACAAGAGAAGAGTCAGGATCTTCATTTGGTAAAAAACAGGCAAAAATCCATGAGGAACCTGGGAAAAAACTTTCCTCCTTGCACCCATCACACCCCAATAAGTGTACTGGGAGCGATGCATACTAACTAGTCAGTGAGAAGATCAGTATTCATCGCACCTTTCGATTACGGAATGGTGCGATGGTCCCAGGGCGAGTTCTTCAAACCCTAGAGGCTCAGCAAAATAAGGAAACATGCTCAGAATCCAAAATGAAAGGAATGCAATTGAAGAGCACAAGTTTTTCTCCTACCTGGTCCAAGCAGCGTCGAGAATCGTCCACAGAATCTCCCAGAATCTGCTGGTGAAAATCAGGGGGGAAAAGCACCTCCAGAGCTCCAACAAACCAAATTCAAATGAAATGGTAAAATGAGAGGTAAAAGTCACTTTTAATTTACCATGCACATAATTCAAGTAAAATACTGGTGTTCTTAACTCATTTATCAAGCATATGTTTTCATTTCTAATCAGTTTGATGAAGCAAATGAACAGGCAGTACAATCTTTGAAAGAACAAAATGCTAATGGTGAATCAAGGACTCAATGACCATCATGGCGAGCAATGTTACTGCAGGGTTCAAGCTCGTTAAAAAATAAACATAATTCATGAGCAAATGTTTCCTCTAGCGTTTAAGCTCATTAAAAAATGAACTGATAAATAACCATTGTGAATGCCTTATCGCCAGATTTTGAGCCTTGGTCGTGTTCTCATCATCACCTCCACTCTGTTTTTAGCCAATCATTCACCCCCATATGATTGTTTACCCCTTCAAGGAACATTTGCGAAGAGTGATTCTATTAGCCATCCTTATGACACTGCCGTGATTGGAAAATTCCAAATCTTACCTGGAATCAGTTGCTACCCGAATCCATCACTCGTTCCTCGAAAACGAGTCTTCTTTAAGCTCTTTTGAACTGACTCGTAAAATATGAAAAGATTGCCGAGTGATTGGCCTCTCCAGCTCGTTAAAGTCATCGGAAGTGCCATCCCTCCTCTAGATTTTAATCTTTTTGGACCTGAGGGATTATTACACAAAAAGATCGAGCACTTGTCTTGTTCGGCTTGTTAAAACTATCGAAAATTCATCCCTTTTGTATTATTTTATGTTTTTTCGGACTTAAGGGATTACATGACGAAAAAGAATCGTTGGAGTCTCCTTTCCATTCCTTTCAGACTCTATAAAATTGAAAGGGACCGAGTTATCTTTGTCGTTAAACTCGTTAAAACCGAATAGTGACAAACTCGTCCAAATGGACG
>APFE030361868.1:36781-51605 GCA_000404065.3 Pinus taeda
AACACACATATGGTCCTGTGTTATTTATGAATATAGATCTTTGTTTCTTCGATAGTAGTATGTTGCTGTGATTCCACAAGTTCTCTTTGAAGTTGGGCAGATGAAGAACAAGTGGCGAAGCTCTATCAAGAAGGAGAGGAAATCAAGCGCAAGACTAAGGTTGGTCTTCTTGGTTCTCCTCTTGTCTATTTTCATAAAGGAAAATGAAAGTAGGCTTTACTTGTTTGTTTCTAAGATAGCCACCCATCTTAGTGGGAATAACAGCATCCGAGTGGACACTATTCCCGGTAACAGGAAGAGATAACAAATATATTCAAAAATCAATGGGGAGTGAAGAAATATGCTCTTTACTTTTTGATTGAGTTTGAAGAACTTAAAAGAAACTTTGGTGAACCTATCTATGATTTTATCAAAAGGTTCAACAAAATTTATCATAAAATGCCACCTGATTGTAAACCCCCTATAGCAGAAGCCAAATCTGGCTTTTCAAAAGCCTTTGAAGATGATTTTGCTGTAATGTTAAGAGAAAGAACTTCAAGAACTATTGAAGACATGAAAACTAATGCTATAGAGGTGGAAGCAAATAGGGGTGCCTCAGCCACTTTAAAGGCTAAAGAGGAAAAGACCCAAAGAAAACTTTAATCTACGTAAGAGGCCTCTACTTCCTCTAATTCTAAGACTCGAGATTCTAAAATAGATGAGATAACTTCACTTCTTAGAAATCTATCTAATAGAATTTCCAAGATTTAGACTCAACCTAGAACAGTTCAACAAACAATCACTCAACCTCAAAATAAAAATCAAGGTCAATACAAAAGAAATCCATAATTACAAATTCTTCAAAGGCCTAGTAATGATCACCAGGTTCCAACTCCTTTACTGATAGATGATCAACAACCTGATGACAATACTATGACTATCACTAAAGACATTTACAATATGGATACTTCTTCTGGTCAGACCGTTGTTATTCCTCTCTCACAACAAAAGTAGGTTCAAGAAGATCAAGAGTCCTCATAGGCTTCCAAATACTATGCCTACTCTGAATTCCTAATTGCAGAGTTGAACAAAAGATATGACCTTAGACCTAGGCTTGGCCCTAGAAGACCTCCTAAGGAACCTCCAATAATTGAACCTCATACCTAAGCTGTTGAAACTCTGACAACTATTATTTGACCATTAAATTAGTCAACTGACACAACTCCAATTGAAAAAATTGTCTTAACTGCATTTAATGTTGAAAAGGAATTAGAAAGAGTTAAAGTTCCTATACCACTTTCAGAAATTTCCAAAAACCCTGGATATAAAAATCAAGTCTCCAAATGGATACAAAACACCTTGGTTGATGTTGAAAGTGATGTTATTAGCCTTCAAGATGAAAAACTAGCAATTTTCTTTGGTCCTAGCTTAGATATGATGGATGAAATAGTACCCCCTTTCTATGTGACAGTAAAGACAAACGATTCCATGCTATACAATTGTATGCTTGATTTTGGAGCATCACATAATCTCATGCCAAAAGCTATCATGGATCATTTAAATCTTGACATAACTAGATCCTATCATGATTTATACACCTTTGATTCCAAAAGGGTGCCTTGTCTAAGACTAATTAAGGATTTAGTAGTCACTCTTGCTCAAATCCCAGTAAAAAGCGTAGTGTTAGATATAGTTGTCACTAATATCCCTCCCAAATTTGGAATGCTCATTTCAAGGTCTTGTTGTGCCAAATTAGGGGGAACTCTACACAATGTATGCAAAACATATCACTAAGGAACCATCCCATTTATGCAATTGATCAAGACTTTGGATATTTTCAACTCTCTTCAAATTACCAAATACATGAGTCCCAAGTAAAAATTGAAGATGTAATTGAAAGCCCTATTCCAAAACAATCTGATGTATGGAAGCTATTATTTGATGGTTCTTGTACAAAGGATGGAGTAAGGGCTAGGGTAGTACTAATCTCACCATAAAAAAGAAAATATTACACAATCATGCAAACTTGATTTTGAAGTTACAAATAATGTAGTAGAATATGAGGCTTTCCCTCTAGGACTATAGTTAACCAAGAGTTTAATGGTACAAAACTTGAGTGTTTTCACTGAATAGAGCTCATTGTTAAACAAGTTAGAAATATTTTCCAAACAAAACATCATAGGCTTAGATCTTATCGAAATGAGGTTTGGGATTCAACTGAACATTTCTTGAGAATATCCCAAGAGATGAGAATATTTATGTAGATTCCCTAGTTGTCTTTGTTAGTTCATTTAAAATCCCAGATTAGGCTAATTTTCTCTATCAAATACAAATCAAATACAGGCCATCCATCCCAGATAATCTAAAATACTGGCAGATATTTGAAGATGATGAATAGCTAAAATATTTTATGCACATTGTAGATGAATTTTTAGTTCTAAAAATTGATGAAAATAGAATAGAAACAAATGAAAACACAAAATGATAGTTCAAATTTCAATTCAAAAATTGCCAATCATGACATCATTCAATTGTCTAACAATTTTATTCCCAAAGGTCTCATTCCTTTAGAGAAATTATTTGATCAAAATGATGTCCTCAGAAAGCCACATTCAATTTATCCACAAGATGATATAGAGGAAGTAAATATTGGAACAAATGATGACATTAAGAACATCAAAATATGTGTGTCCTTAGATCTCGAAATCAAAACTCAATAGCTTAAGTTACTTGAAAAATATAAGGATTCTTTTGCTTGGATCTATGCTGATCTAAAGACTTATGATACATCACTGATACAACATAAGGTTCCTTTAAATCCAGAAGCTAAGCCTTATCAAAAGAAACTTAGGAGGATTAGCCCAGTTCTCCTACCAATTGTGTAATAGGAAATTAAGAAAATGCTAGATGCCCAGATTATTGTGCCTCCTAGATACTCTAATTGGGTTGCCAATCTAGTTCCTATTAGAAAGAATAATGGAGAAATCAGACTTTGTGTGGACTTTAGGAATTTGAATAAAGCTTCTTAAAAGATAACTATCATTTACCTAAAATGGTTCAGTTACTTCAAATGGTTTCAGGAGCAAAAATACTTTCAATGATTGATGGTTTTTGAGGTTACAATTAGATAAATGTTGATCTAGCAGACAGAGAGAAAACAACTTTTAATACACCATGGGGTACATTTATGTATTCTAGAATTCCCTTTGGTTTATCCAATGTTGGAGCAACATTTCAGAGCTATGGATATAGATTTTGTGGGTCAGGTAAAAAAATTTGTAGTCATTTATCTTGATGACATAATTGTTTTCTCTAATTCTGATCAGAAACATCTAAAGCACTTGAAGAAGGTTTTTCACAGGTGTAGGAAATTCAGAATATCCCTGAATCCTAAAAAGTGTCTGTTTTCTATCAATGAAGGAAATATGATAAGCCATATAATCTCAAAGGAAGGAGTGGTGATTGGTCCCAAATGTGTATCTGCCATTAAAGCATTGTCATTACCTAGAAATAAGACAGAGATTCAAGCTTTTCTAGGCAAGATTAATTTTTTAAGAAGATTCATCTTGAATTATGCTAAAATTGTAAAGGACATATCTGATATGCTTCGAAAGGATCATGAAGTTAAATGGACTGTCTCTTCTAGGCATGCATTTGATAAGATCAAGAAAGCTATCTCTGAAGCTCCAACCTTGGCCAATCCTGATTATACCAAACCATTCGGTATCTTTTCCTTTGCCTCTAAAACAACCCTTGTTGTTGTTTTATTACAAAAGAATGAAGATTCCCATGACCAACCTATAGCCTTTTTTAGTAAGGTTATGGGAGATGTCAAGATTAAGTATGACATAATTGAGAAACAAGCCTATGCCCTTATACAAGCCCTCAAATCATTCATGATGTATGTCCTACATTCACCTATTATTTCCTATGTTCCTAACAGTGCTATAAAAACTATTTTAACTCATCCAGACACTGATGGGAAGAGAGGTAGATGGATCACTCAAATACTGGAGTTTGATCTAATTATCAAAACTACAAAGCTAGTAGAGGGTCAAGGATTAGCTAGGCTTCTAGTTGAATCCAACTGTAAAGTGTTGGGCATCAACTATACTTGGGAAATACAAGGGGAGAATCCACCAGAACCTCCCCAAAGTTCAAAAGAGAAGAATCCACAAGAACCTTCTGTTTATGCAGAAGGGGAGAATCCACAAGAACCTTCCCAGCATCCTTAAGAAAAGACTCCACAAGAACCTTTACCTTCAAATCAGACCATTTCTCTACACATTGATGAGAAATTTCTTTTGTCAAATTGGTATCAAGATATTGTTAATTTCTTGATTCATTTTGAGTGTCCAACATCATTCTCAAAAAGTTAATGTAAAACTCTCAAATTGAAAGAAATCAAGTACTGTATCATAAATGCAAATCTATACTAGAAGGACCCACTAAATATCTTATTATTATGTTTAACAGAATCAGAGACTAAAGGGATCATTGATCAGTTTCATACAGGATTTTGTGGAGGACATTATGCTTGGAGAGAAACAACATATAAGATATTAAGGGCATGTTTTTATTGGCCAACATTATTCTTACAAGTAGGAGAAAAAGTCATAAGTTGTGTTCCTTGTTAGATGTTTGCTGGTAAAGCAAAAACTAGCAGCTCTTCCATTGATCCCTACAATAGTCTCAACACCATTTCTCCAATGGGGATTATATTTTATTGGAGAGATTCATCCTATTTCAAGGAATCAACATAGATGGATCCTCACTGCAATAGACTACTTTACTAAATGGTTGGAAGCAATTCCAGTAAGAAATGCTACTGATTCAGTAGTAATCAAATTCATTGAAGAGAACATCTTATCTAGGTTTGGTTGCCCAACCCAGATTGTTACTGACAATGCCACAACATTTTCTAGTGTTAAAATGATTGAGTTTTTCAAGAAATATCAGATTCTACTACAACATTGAACTCCATATTATCCTCAAGGTAATGGTCTTGCAAAATCATCCAATAAAAGTTTGGTAAAGGTTATCAGAAACACTTTAGCAGATCATAAAAAGAGTTGGGACACTGATCTAATTTATGCAGTCTAGGTAAAAAAAATTAATCCAAAGAGATCTACAGGAAAATCTCCTTTTTAGTTAGTTTATGGGAAAGATGCAATTTTCCCTACCAACTTGGCCTTCCTTGATTTAAAGTTTTTGCAGGATTCAACTGATGAACCTGATGATTTTTCAAGGAGAATAAATCAAATTATTGAACTAAATGAAACTAGAGATGAAGTTCAATACAAATTGAAAAAGTATTAGAATAAGATGAAGAGCTTGTTTGACATAAGAGCCAGGGAAAGGGACTTCAAGGAGGGTGATCTATTCTAAGATGGGATTCCAGAAGAGAAGACAAGGGAAAACATGACAAGCTAGACAACCTATGGTTTAGACCTTTAGCTATTGCTGAAGTAAAGGGAAACAACACTTTTGTGCTACAAAATCTAGAGGGACGATATTCCACTTATCCTATTAATGGAAGGTTTCTCAAGCATTACATTCAATATTGAGTAGTTGAAGTAGATTTCACTACTACCATTGTAAAAAGTTCGGTTTATTTTACTTTTTCAAACTGTCATGTGAGTTTCTCACAGCGAAGACTCCATAACCTGAGGACAAGGCAAATGGATCTACAGGTTCTCTACATTCTACAGGAGAAAGCAGTCCCTAGTTGGAGTCATTGTTGTAGCAATTTTTGGTTTTGGTAAGTTAGCATTTAAAAAATATATTTTGAGAAAATGTTAAGTTAGGACATGGACAAAAAGAATAAAGAGACAAAAAATGTTAGGGATATTTTGATGAATAATTCCATATCAAATAAAATGTTAGAATAGATGCCCTTAAAAAGGAAGGCACAAAAAATAAAATGTTAGATTAGAAAGAAAAGAAAAAATAATAAATACTAAAAGTATTGCAAATCCAAATGCCACTACTCTTAGTCAATTTTATTTTTGCAAATAAAAGTTGTGTGCTGATTGTTTAAATGCCATACTAGTTCATACAATCCAATTGTATAGTTTAATCATGATTGGATTAGATTTAAATTGTTTGTTGATAGGTAGCAAATAAAATTGGCTCAATAGTTTAATCCGAGCCAATGGAAGCAATAAGGGATAGAAGTAGATTAATCATTAAAAGGAAAATGGAGAGTTGCTAGTCCATATGCACTCAAGTGACTAAGATTGTAAAAATGCTAGGAAAGTTAAGGGTAGGTAGAGAAATGAAATGAAATTGGAGAATGATAGGATTTTTATCCTAAGTTAGAACATTCGATACATGCACATATAACGAATGGTTTAAATTAACCATTATTTTCTAAATCTCAATTTCATCTCATAATATTTACACGTTATCCATTTAATTCACCAAGAAGACCCACACCTGTCCCATTCATTATAACCATGACCACCCGAACTTACTCTCGAATGCGGTTTTTGGTCCACTCCATCACCTCCACTCCCACATCACTTCCTCTGTTCGATCAGCTTCTGCCTGTTTGCCCATTATCCATTTAAATCGCCACCCCTTCAAATAAATATTCCATAGATCCCTTTCTCAGTCCCATTGAGAAATTAATACCAATTGAGTCATTGATTAACAGACCCACTCCATTTTTATGCCTTATAAACTTGTTCTTTCATAATAAATGGTTATACAGTACATTATCATAACTCGATTGATCATTGGATACTTGTAGCGTGCAGCCAAAGCAAAAAATTCACCATTCAATCGAATTTTCCATTCTGTTCATAAGCAAGCCATCATCCAGGTCCACTTAATCTATTTTCAGTTATACTGTTATTCTGTTATCACTGTGTTTCAACCCAATTCTTCCCATTTCCGTCACTTTCAACTTGCAATTCAATTAACAGAATGTCTCCTAAGGGGAAGGAAGTTGTAGAAATTCAAAATCCTCTCATTCATCCACAAGTTGACTTCCATCATTCTCCCCTGGTTGACAGAGACTGTAAAATCCATGAGTCTTTGTCCGAATTGGATTTGTTTGAGATCTTTTGCTGGATGGAGGACCAATTAGTTCATCAAATGGATGAAACAAGACTTTTGGACCCCCACCTTACTCATTACATCTTCCCTCAGATACACATAGCACCAGAATTTGTCAGAAAATGTCATGCATCTTATGACCCCACTCAAAGAGCTATTATCTCACCTACAGGAGAAATCATGTGCTCCATAAATGCCTAGTCCATTGAACAGATGTTTCAGGACCCAACTATTGTACCAACCCATCCTTTTTCTCATGAAATCCTAGCAGAAGCCTATCAAAAGCTAGATTTCACTAAAAGAGCTCAAACTCTAGAACTTTTTCTAGTTGTAGATAGCCCTTTGTCTAAAAGAAACCCTCCCTATGATTCATCTATTTTCCCAGAAAGAACCAAGAAAATTACCACCATTCTCTCTTATCTTCTTGGTTACTATTCTGATCAACATGTAGATGAAGCCATCATTAGTTTCTTGTTTATCTTTTCTGTTGGTTCCAATCCAATGTTCATTTTAATTTTAGTCAATTTCTAGCTGAGACCATTCATGAACAATTTGTCCAGTTCAATACTAAAGAGGTATTCAAATATGCTTCAGTACTTGTATATATTTTTATCTATTTTCAGGGAGACAAGTTTCCATTCACTTTGCAGAAGCTAGATGAAGAAGAAAACTAGCAAGCAGTGATCTTTTGGACTTCTATGGGAATGAAGGAGAAAGAGGAATTTTCATATAAACAATCCATATAATTGTTTGTTTATCCAGCCATTAATCTTTTGAGCAACACTCCAGAACCAAGAATTAATGATGAAATTGTAAACGTTTTACAATTAGTTGATCAAGGCACAACAAGAGATTGGTATCTTTACCAAAATTATATAGAGAGCAGAGTCTTTGGCTGTGATCTTCCACTTCACAAGTTGCCTAAGTACCTCCCTATGAGAATTTTTGCATTAGAATACATTAGGTAGAGGCTTAGTGCAAATGAAGTACATTTTGTGGCTCCAAAGAAGAAATCACAGTTTAAGCTAAAGGCTCAGGTTGGTCCATTCATCTGTAACACTAAAGAAATAGGAGAATAAGAAGACATATTACTAAAGGAGATGAATTCTAGCCTTAGCTTCACTTGGTTTTATGACCCAATGGAGCGATTTCTAGACTCAGAGTTGAAAATAAGTTTACTCCATATCATCACACAGTCAGGCCTAAAATTGAGAAATATAAAAATCAGTCAGAATGGAAGGAGAACACCCTTCAAGAAGCTAAAGAACATGCAGTTTCTACATCAAATTTACAAACTCCACTTGCACAAGAAAAGATAGCCAAACGAGGAAGGGAAGAATAGCCATCCCCTATAACTAAAGCATTAAGTCATGGTTCTAGAATTGTACATAGAAAGAAGAGACCTAGTCTCTCTTTGAAGGTTGGTGCAAATATTGATTCATAGAAAACAACATTTGATGGACTTGGAAATACATCTCTTTCACACAATTTAGTGGATAGTCTACTCAATCTCGTACTCATTCCACCACATCTCATGAACAACAGGTGATTCATATCAGTGAAGGTAGTCAGAAGGATAAAGAAGATGACATTTTTCATGTTTTTTGTGAAATTAAGAAGAAGAATGAGGAATTAAAATTAAATACTTATACTCAATTCTGGAAACATTATTCCAGTTCTCAAGCCAAAATTCTTTCAGTCTTTGACTATGAGAAAGGTAAAATGCAGATGGCTTTCTTACAAGCTCAGATTCGACATCCCAGAATTGCTGCACATTACCAGAAGAAATCTGCTTTTGCATTCAATGTTAAAGATGTACTTCCAATTGACCAAATTGAGATGCACAAACAAACTAGCCAAATGATTGCTTCCACTTTAACTAACACTGCCATGAGTCTGTCAAAGATGCAGGTTACCTTGGCTAATACACAATCACAACTCAAGCTTGAGAAGGTTTCCTCATTGGAAAAAGACACCAAGATCAAAGCTTCGGAAGATATGGCGCTGAGGATGGGATATGATCCCTTTGATATAAAGGCTACAGAAGAAATTGTCAAGAAGAAAAATACAGATATTTCAACATTAAGGAAGCAACTCAAATTGCCAGCTTTAGAGGCCCTAATGACTAAAGAAATTGAAGAAATTGAGACTCAAAAATATGACATCATGAACACAATATGCAAATAAAATAGATGGAGGAACAAATGGAAAAAATTGTTAAAGAGAAAGAGGAATTTGTGAAAAAGGCCAATATTCCAATGGATGTAGTTCCTCTTGCAATAGCCTCTATAACTACAACATCAACCACAAGTACAACAGAAGGAGTTGAATAGCTTGTTGAAGTTGTTCAGAACCCGTCTATTCAGACATAAGAAATCAAGAAATTATAGGATCAGCTGAAGACACTATAATACATGAAGTCAGTTGTAGAAAGTTCACATGCAGCTGAGTTGCAAAGGGCAAAAGGTCAAATTGAGGTATTGTAGAAAGAAGTCAATGTATCTTACCTCGGAAATACACTGGGATTAGTGAAGGAAATTATATGGGAAGAGATCATTGAATCAATCAAAGATATCTGGCATTATATCAAAATAAATTTTGATCAAAAAGACTTGTTGGAAAAAGCCCAAGAAGCATTGAAACTATCTCAAATCAACTTGAGGACAAACCATAAATAGCTACTAATATAATCAAGTTTCTGAATTCTAAAGACAGCTATGAGCTTCAATAGTTGGGTATTGATGACAGGACAAAAGCCATCCTAGAAGTGAAGAAGGTTATTACAAAGAAAAATCTCATTCTTCAGTTGGAGGAAAAGTGCAATAGTGTTAGTGTCATAGCCCAACGTTTTTTGAACGGGCTAGAACCATTGACCAGCAAGGCTTTTCCCTCCTTATTTGTGATAAATGATAAGTTAATGCCCATTGAAGATTATGTCCGCAAGCTTAGAGAGGTCAAGACTAGTGTAGCTTTAGCTTCAAACATAAAAGGGACAACAACACCAAGTCTTGTGCTGGATGCACTCAGAGATACCTTTTTCATCCTAAATGAAATCAGACATATTTTTAGTAAAACCCACTTTTACTAAATATATAGAAATTGATGATATTTATAGAAGGGTAACTAAGTTATCTATCCCAGATAAGAAACGTTGGGAACAATTAACTGGTTTACTTGATTGAAAGGAGGATCAACAACATTCATCATTCTCAGGAACAATCATCAACAACTCAAGAACATTCAGAGTTTTGTGGAACGGTCATCAATAGTTCAACACCAAAATAATGACAGATTGACTATCAATTCATTTTCTTGATTTTGTATTAAGCTATTTTTGTAAATTTGTTTAAGATATTTTATTAGCTCTAAGCTTGTATAAATAACTCTCTTTCATGAGTTATTAAGGGTTCCCCCTTGAAGAAACATTTGTAAGCACTAAATGTACTCAAATTTGTCTAAATCATTAATAGCAAAGCAAAGGATTTTGAATTTTCATTCATACAGTTGCATATTCCTTTTAAGTTTTTCCAGTTTTCATTCACTATGTTTTCTTCATATTCTTAAGTTTTACAAAGATAACCAGGTGGGAGTAGTTGTGTCTCAATTTCTCCTATAAGCTTTCTGAAGTGATCTTTTTTAAAGAGAATGAATTATAAGAAGCTGTTTGTTTAAGTAATTCCCTCTAAATCATAAAATCATCAGTATCTTTGTAATCTTGGGCATATTTTGTCAAACTTTCTGAACATTGTTTGAAGGTTTTATTACTTATGGTTATTCAATTTTCTATTTAAAATTGTAATTGTCATATCATCTTTCTATTTCTACTCATCACCAAACAAGCTAAATCACTGTGTGGATTTTAATAACAACCCTTCTTTTAAATATTAATATTATTCAAAAAGGTTAGGCATCACTGTTTTAAATTTGTTTCATACATTGGTCCTCCAAAATTAAAAAAAAAACCCCCAAACAAATATTTTAGATGCCCTGACATGATAGCTGGCCATTATCATCTCATAGATACAACACTGTCGAAACTAATTTCTTCAATTATGTAAAACCTATGTCACATGTATCAGATCATTTAAAGTCAACATTTCTTGTTAAAGGATACAAAGGCACAACAATTTGTGATTTTTTTTGATAAACCTACGATAACAACCTGCATATCAAAGGAATGTACGTACCTCCGTTTGACTACACGGTGTAGGTAGTAGGAGAATTACCTGTATCTTTGTTGGATCTACCTATATCCAAGCTGCATAAATGTATTATCCTAGGATTACACCTTCTATCATCATCATGTGACACTTGACATTGCTTAAATACAGCATGGTGGTGATGTATCATTCCAAGACCTTCTCTAATGTCTGTAGCACTTGATCAAAGTTATCCCCATATGGGGTAAAGTCACCCATATAAACTTCAAGTCCTTCATTTATCAGATCAACAAAAATACTGAGTATGACCCTTCAAAACGTAGTTGGTGCATTGCATAAGCCAAACGGTAACAGTCTGTAAGAGAATGTACCCCACAAGCAGGTAAAGGTGGTTTTGTCTTGGTCTTCAGGGGTAATTTGGATCTGATTGTAGCCACTGAAGCCATCCAGAAAGGAAAAGAACTGTTTTACTGCTAGTGTATCAAGGACTTGATCAATAAATGGAAGAGGGAAGCGATCTTTCTGTGTGGCCTTGTTTAATTCCCAATAGTCCACACAGATGTGCCACTTCCCATTTTTCTTGGGAACAACTACCAGTGGAGAGACCCACATTCTACCCGAAATGGGATATATGTAATTCACATCCAACAACTTCTGTAGCTCTTATTTTACAATATATTTGAGATGCGGATTCAATCTTTGTTGAGGTTTCTTGATAGGACGAGCATCCTTTTTAGTGCAGATATGATGTATACATAACTATGGGTCTCTTCCCTTCATGTCTGGATATTCCCAAGAAAACTCCCCTTTATATTTTTGCAAAACTTGTATGAGCTTTTGTTGTTGGTCACTTTCTAGACTATCATTAATTTTTAAAATCTTGCCTAGTTCAATTTCAACAGGCTTGCTATTATGAATGGAACTTTTCTGGATATGCTGATCATCAGTATCTTTCAAAAGGTCTTCCAAGGCTTCATTGTCAAGAATTTCTTTTAGCATTTGACATTTGACATTATTTGTAGTGGTTGGCTGATTAATAAAGTTATTGATTACATCATCTTCAGTTTGATTCTTGAACTCAAGCGCCTTTTCTATTACAAGCGGTGAATGAATGATTTCTTCCAGGTATGAGGGTGGTTGTTTATGTATTTTCACAATGGGAAGACTTGGTTTGGTAGGAGGATATAAAACAAGATTTTTTACAATGTCCCTCTTAGCAATGGTCATGCTTCCCTCTCAGAAACCTATGTAAGCAACAACTGTTGCCAACCAAGGTCGGCCCAAAATTAAAGGGTGCCCATCTAATCGACTTTTTGGGTTTATGATGAGAAAATCTATTGGGTACTCCCATGAATCAACAAAAACCGTAATATCCTGTAAAGTTCTGTTTTGTCTTACCACCAAATGATTAGCAAGTTCTAGCAAGGTGGTGGTTGGTTCAAGAGCTGTGATACCAAGTGTCTTACATGGTTCTGTTGTTAAGATGTTAATGTTTGCACCCAAGTCAACTAATGTGTTTGGAAAGGAGCTGCCATATATTTGGACTGTAACTATGGGATTCCTAGGATATTCATATTTTATCAGTGTTTTCCCTGCCCGAGAGAAAATCAGACAAGGTCCCTACAACATGAATAGTGGGTGGAGCTTTTACTTTCCTCACGAGATTTTTCACACATAGTTCTTTAATTATTTTAGGATAAATAGGAATATCTTGGATGTCCTGGAGGAGAGGAATTTTAATGCAAAGATTTTTTAGTTCCCCTAAGAGATCAAAGTCTGGACAAACAATTAGTTTAGATATTGTTAATCTTTCAGGGAACGGGGGAGAAGTAACTACAAGTTTTTTAGGATCTTTATGCTCAACTGTATCTTCTCCTTGTTTTATTTCTATGTTAGCCACAGTTGATGGTATATGTACAAGTGGGGTTTCTAACTCAATTGGTGGATGATATCTATCTTCCTCAGGAGTGATAATGTGTCCTGACCTCAGTCTAAGTTCATTGCATTATTTTTTTTAGTCTCATAGTCTGAGTTTTCAACAATTTATATCAGCTGAACTGGCCTGTTATTGGGGTTTGGATTTGGTTGAGCTGGTAGTTGGGTACGCAGAAGGGGTTGATGATTTTTCTTTAACGTATATGGGGCTAATAATGTAGGTTGAGGTTGAGGACCTGTCCCCATAGGTAGATTAATTATCCCGAGAGGCCATGTAGGTTTTAACCCTATACATAAATTACCTGCATACGAATTCTAAAACACAGAAAAATAATCAATGCGAGAGGATAACACATAAACACATATACACAGATATTTTCCCACTGGATCCCAAAACTGGGACTACCAGCTTGATTTTTCATTATGTTTCTTTCAATGTTACAATACATATTTATACATGCCGAGGCATCCAATATCGTGGACCGAAAACCATTGCATCCAACACCATGGACCAAAAACCATAGGTAGGTTCACCCAACCCAATATAGGGTCCAAACAAAATTTTCCAGGGCACTGCCCTGGACCGCATAGAGGGGGGCTACCCGCCCCCCTCAAACCCCCTGTGACCGCCCCGCTACGCAATCGGCGCAATGAACCAATTCACTACATAGGTTAGTAGTGGAAAGAATATAAAACAACCCACCATGCTCCCACTTGTTGTTTTCTTCCCATAGGGGGTTGCAGGAGAGTTTAGTCATTTTTCCATCCCTGAAACACCCATTGTTTCTCTACACCAGGAGAACTTCTCAGAGCTCATAGATTTTGTCAATGCATCTGTAGTATTCTTCAAATTATCCACCTTTACCAACAACACCTTTTTGTCTTCTATCATATCCCTCACAAAGTGATACTAAACATCAATGCGCTTTGTCTTTGAATGGTAAGCGGGTTCTTTGCCAAGAAAATTGCACCTTGGCTATCACAGTCTATCCTTATAACTCCCTATACTAACCCCATACTTGAACACAATCTCTACCAAACTGCTTCCTTGCTTGCATGAGTGGCTGCCATGTATTCTGCCTCTGTAGTTGATAGTGCCACTACAGATTGTTTCTTACTCATCTAATTGATTGCACCTCCAAATAGGTTAAACACTTAACCACTTGTATATCTTCTCTGATCTAGATCTCCAGCCTATTCTATATCAATGAAGCCATGAATATCCAACACTTTGTCCATTCTTGGTCTTCCTTGGTAGCACAAACCATAATCACTAGTGCCATGAAAATACCTGAAAACCCACTTCACTGCTGTCCAATGCTCCTTCCCTGGTTTTGACATAAACCTGCTCAATACTCCCACTACATGTGCAATGTCTGGTCTAGTACAGACCATCGCATACATCAGACTACTGACTACACTTGCATATGCAACATGAGACATGTCCTCTTCAACTTCTTGTGTCTTGCGACACTGTTTAGCAGATAGATTTACACCTATAGGAATAGGAACCTTCACCGGTTTATTATCTTGCATATTAAACCTCTGCAGTATTGTCTCGATATACTTCCTTTGGTTTAACCAGAGCTTCCTCTTTTCCCGGTCTCTTTTAATTTCCATGCCCAAAATATAGTTTGCAACACTAAGATCTTTCATGTTGAATTTGGAGGACAATTGGGTCTTCAAAT
>APFE030361883.1:0-29283 GCA_000404065.3 Pinus taeda
CTGGATCCATAAACATCAAATGATCATCAAGTACCAGTAAGTCACCCAAATAACCAGATCCACAATAACAGAAAACTAAACCCAGAACACCTTCTGTGGTGTCTCCTGTGGCGCCTCCTGTGGCATCTCCTACGGCGCCTCCTGTGGCGTCTCCTGCGGCACCTCCTGTGGCGTCTCTTGTGGCACCTCC
This sequence comes from Pinus taeda, assembly GCA_000404065.3. NCBI lineage: Eukaryota > Viridiplantae > Streptophyta > Pinopsida > Pinales > Pinaceae > Pinus > Pinus taeda. The sequence goes on from APFE030361883.1 coordinate 191, forward strand.
TGTGGCGTCTCCTGCGGCGTCTCCTGCGGCGCCTTCTGTGGCATCCCCTGCGGTGTCTCTGCACTTCCGCAGCTGCAGCGCTCGAGAGATCACCCTTCACAGATTCGCTTTCCACTTCACTTTCATATAGATCGAGCTTTTGAAACAATAACCCAATATTTCAGATCTTAAGACATTCAACCCAAAAGCATACACAAGCCAAATGATCTCCTTTGCTTTATATAGGCAAGCTCTTCCTCAAATCATGGACCAATACCACGGGCCAAAACCATAACAACCAATACCATCAACTCAATACTAGGGATCAACACGTCTGTCGAGATGCCATGGTCCAAAAACCATAGGTTCAAATTCCAAGGACTAACTACCATGGACCAAAGGTAAGTTTTCCCACATGAAATAAACTTTTCTCTGAATAAAATTCCGTGAACTTTTCTCCTGCGTACTTCTTAATTCTCATCATATTGAGAGCCATGCCATGGGTGTTGCCATCAAGTACAACATTTGTAACATATAACCATACCAGAAACATAATGCCAACAGGATCTACTTTTAACAGCTGGAGGTTGCATGCAAGGATTGTCTTGGAAACCTCCCACCAAGTGTCGCTCTTCTTAGCTTTGTGGCACGCACATCACATCTTCGATTTTATCAAAACTCATGAATTGGACACTGTGATCTCATTCCTAACATCAACCTTATAGATTTGACATCCCACATCGCATCTAGGAGTTGTCGGCACATTCAACTCGACTATTTTGGGGTAAGCCTGCTTTCCATGTCTTGTGTTGCATTTCTGGCACTTTTTGTGTTTTGCTTCATATGAACGTTATCTACTTGATTTCAATGAGCGCTTGGTGTCATTTTGATACATACTAGCTTGTGTTGGCACCATTTCAATTTTCATTGACATCTCACTACTGTCGCATGCATGAAACTGTTTTTCATGAATGATAGTTGATTTCGCAACTCACCTCACCCACATGCATGTTGTTTTGTTTTCTGAATTTGTCATTCCCCGTTTGCATGCATGATCATTCACTTATGTTTACACTCAATATCACCATGCATTCACATTCACATTCGTTTTTAGTTGCCCGTCGGCGAGTCTAGGCAGCCTTGGCCCGGACTTTGCCTCACCAATACAACATTGCGCAATCCTGAGAGGGAAGGCTCTGTCTTCCTCTCAGGAAATGTGCATTTCTTCCCAATGACTGTCCTCCAGTATTGCATTGTGCAATTATGAAGGACAGTGACTACTGGCCCAGAAAATAGTGCAATGCAATGACTGAGCCTGCAACCATTTCCAGCTGAGATTGCGCATTGCAAAATTCTAGCAATCAACAGCGAGACTGAACTGTGCATTGCGTAGTTCCAACAAACAATCAGCTTCCCAACAAACCAGACTGTGCCTTACACAATCTTGGTAGTCAGTCTCCCAACCTCCTAGTAGAATTTATGCAACCTTCGTGATCAGTCGCACAGGTATGTTGCAAGTTAGTTCTCAAGTTCATTTTGGTTTTCAACTGACAGATTGCTTTCCATGAGTGTTTCCATGTCTCCAAGTATCGCATGTGTTCATCTGCCTCTCAGCAGCACAAGTACAATGGTTTCCAGGAGAGCAGAAATGAAGACACCATTCAGAGCACACTTGGGGATACAGTCTATCAAGTGTCTATGAACTTGCCTACCCATGAAGACATCGATTTGTTCATAGACAAGAACATCAAGATATGACGAAAACAACATCATGAAAAGAAACACCATGAACAACAACTGAAGGCAACATACTGGATGCTACAAACACAAGAGGAGGGTTGTTGACAACACAGAGGCGGAACAAAGTTGCAAGCTCAAGCAAATCCACTTGTAGTGAAAGCAACTTTGGAGACTCAGGGTATGAGGTGACGGCGTGACATGAAGATCACATGAAGGCAGAGAACGGAATAGAGAAGGAGTTGCATGTGCTCAAGCAACAACTCAAGGAAGAATAGGAGCCACATAGATAAGAGAATGAGTTGCAGCAAGAACATGTACAACAACGAGTGCAACATGCACTCACAGATGAAACTATGCTCGTACAATTCAAAGATCCATCCCAACAGTTGGCATAGAGTAGACATGGTGAGTGGTGATGTTGGTCGCATGCAAGGGAATTCAGTAGCATGCATGTCATTGCATGCATGCATGTGATCCCACCCATTCAACACACTCACCAAGGCAAAGACAAGAAGCAAGTCTAACTAGAGCCGAACATGTAGTTGACAGTTGATGCGCATGACCACCAACACACACTGGAAGATTAGCATGGACACTGTGCATTAGTGTGTTTCCAGTTCGGCCACATCCAAGAAGGCCATGTGCATGTTAGCAGATGAGTTGGATGAAGGAACCACACCAATGCACCCAGATGTAACGGAGGCATGAGTTCACTTCAGCAAGATGTGAACATGGAGCACATGCACTCCATCACGAACAACCAATTTTGGCATTAGCTCACCACCTTCACCATCACAAGCATGCCAAAGAGTTGGTCTCACCACAACGGACTGAGTGTTAGTGATGTCTTGCATGGCTTGCTCAATCCATTTTGTCTCACATGAGCACATGTGCATTGTAATGTAATGTCTTCTCAAGTGTAAGTCAAGTGTTGATAGTTGGATGTAATAGTCATAAAGTAGATGAAGAGTCATGAGGATAGATGAACTATCACAGAGGGGAATGTCAAGGGTCACCCCACCCTTTTCTATAAATAGAACCTCATAACTCATTGTATAGGCTTTTGGTTAGCCAAGCTTCGGATAAGGCTATCTCGAAGAGAGCTTGGACAATATTGTAACGAGCCTTGGCTTCTCCAATGCGCAAAGCTAGTATATCTCTTTGGAGGAGCAGGAAGTTGTGGCTGTAACATTCCGCTATTGAAACTAGTGCGGAGAGGACACATCTTCCTCCAAAAATATCGAATCTATCATCTGTCATTTCTGAAAACACAGAGGGTGAACATCTTTGCTTCTGATCTACCCCTCTGCTCGATTCATCAAATCATGAGGATGCCGATAAACATCCTAAATTTTCTAATCTTGGTTGTCGTGATCTCTCTACTTCCTTATCCAATCACGATGTTGATTCAATCGTTGTTAATCTGTCCAAGATAATGGTCTATGATGATCTATTTGTCAATGAAGTCGAAACCCTGCAGGTTGTTGAGGCACTTCAGCCTGAGCTAATGGTTATGTCAGACCCTCGCTGTCCTGAGGTTGGTTTCATTTTTGATCAGGAAATTGTTGAAACACTCAAGGCTCCCCACCACTCTCCATTTTGCATTGAAGATCAACAAAACACCTAGATTTCACTTCCTCCACTCGTACTATGCGATCCCATCGCTCATGCATTGGAGGAATCTTACACAGTAGGCACACATGCACAATGTAAGTGGTCCACCTCTCTCACGTTTGCTTACTTTTCATAGTCAAGAGAATGCATACGCTCAACATCTGCATGCAGTGTAGCTATCCACCATGGCATGTACACAGAGTGCGTGTCATGCGCTTTCACTCATTTTTGATCTGTGGATGCTTTTAAACTTAGAGTGTGTTTGTCTTCACTGTTACATCGTTCTTGTTTGTTGATTCGCACAACTGTCTTGTTTACGAACCATGCCTTCACCAACATGGGTCAACCAATGCACTAGTGGCTGCATTGGAAGTATCACTTCACATGAGATGGCCCATGCACCATTAGCTTAGGATTAGGAGTAACTTTTTTTTTTTTTTTTTTTTTTTTTTTTTTTTTTTTTTTTTTTTTTTTTTTTTTTTTTTTTTTTTTTTTTTTTTTCAGTCTGTTTGCTTGCATGCTTTTTTGCTTACTTGCTTTGTTGGTTTGTTTGTCTGCTTCCTTGTTTGCTTACTCGCTTTGCTTTCGCTTTTGCTTCTGCTTCTACTTTGCTTTGTGGTTTGTTTGCTTGTTTTGTCTGTAGGTTAGTTTTGCATGAAACCATGTATGACTCTTGAAACAATCTTGGTAAAGTACAAGAGGACTTGTACAACTATCAACATTCGGTTATCTATTGTCCACTCTCTTATGTAAGAAATTTTTGTCTTCATTCCATGATACATCAATGGAAAATACAAACTGTTTGAAGCAAACCTTGGTGAAAACACAACGCTTGTGTGCTAACTAGTATCACCTACTCTAGTCGGTTGTTTTTGGGTTAACCCTTGTCAGCCCATTCAAGTAGAGTAAGGTGAGGGGGAAAACCTTAATAGGAACGTCAAAGGTATAATAAACTACTTCTCTGCAGGAACAACCTCTTTTTCTCTCAATAAGTTGGGATCCCTCTTTTTCCTCTGAAATGAATAAGTTTTATGCACAATTACGAAGATAAAAAAAATGAAAAAAATGAAAAAGTTAAAAAGTTAAAAAAAATGAAAATGAATAAGGCGAAAGAAGAGAAAGGCTTCCTGCATAGAGAGGTGATGCAAGTAACTTCGTCGGGGTACTAACCAGGCTCATTGGCAGCGGAGTCATGCTTGTGTTCCTATGTGACTCCACTAGGGTACTGTCCAGGCCTGTTGGCAGCAGATCAACACTGGAGATGAAACTAAGACTCTGATGACTATACTACTTGTGCACCAATATACCCCTCAACCCCAATCGAAACAATTGTGTTGGCTTGGCTTGGAATGTGTGTCAATCGACTAAGAGCTTGGGAGATGCTACATCTTACAATCAAGAAAGTGTGGAAACCAAGACGAACTAAGATCTGAACAATACTTTCAGAGGTGTTAGACTTGCTTTTCACGAACAAGGTCCATTGAGAGAGCTGGAGTTCTACTAGTGTGTCACCAAGTGTTATAGTAGCTGCAACCACCCTCCAAAATTTTTCCTTAGCTTTGTTTTGGAGCCTCCTTACCAACCTTTCACAAAAACATGTCTTGCTTCATCGAGCACACAAGATTCAACGTTTTTCTTGCAGAAAGGAAGCCTGTCTATCAGAGCTTGATGCATCCCCTTCACAGGCTGTTTGTCTAGACTTAGTCCAGCTACATGCTAAGCAACTCCCTCAAGAAATTGAGCAATTTGTGAGGGAAACCAACCTTCCCTCCAGAAATTGCACAATTTTGTCTGGCAGCCTGCTGGGCTCCATAATTGCGAAATTCTTCCAGTCGGGCTTCATCCAGAAAATTGCGCAATTCCTCCCAGTAAGGCTGCTCAGCCCAGGAATTGCGCAATCCTGGGCCGCTGTCAACTGCTCTACCTAGAAATTTGCGTAAATCTCTTGGGCATCTAGCCCAGCTCCCTTCCAGAAATGCACATTTTCTCCCCTCAGTTGAGTAGCCTCTTGCATGTGCAGTTGAGTTGACCGGTTCCCTCCGGGACCAAGAAAAACTGATTTGCATGCATGGGCTGCTTCTCCCAAGGTAGCATGAAAAGGCATCCCATGATTCAGGATCTAATTTTAGCAGTTGGAGGTTGCAATCAAGGATCATCTTGGAAACCTCCCACCAAGTGTCGGTCTTCCTAGCTTTGTGGCACGTACGCCACATCTTCTATTTTATCAAAACTCATGAACCGGATGTTGTAGAGATTATTCCTAACATCAACCTTACATCTCTGACATCCCACATCGCATCTAGGAGTCATTGGCACATTCAGATCGGTTGTTTTGGGGTAAGCCCGCTTTCCATGTCTTGTGTTGCATTTCTAGCGCTTTTTGTGTTTTGCTTCGTATGAATGATGTCTGCTTGATTTTAGTGAGCGCTTGTTGTCATTTTGATACATACTAGCTTGTACTAGCACCGTTTCAGTTTTTGTTGACATCTCACTGCTGTCGCATGCATGAAACTATTTTTCACAAACGGTCGTTGATTCGGCGGCTCGCCTCACCCACATGCATGTTGTTCCATTTTTTGAATCTACCATTCACCGTTTGCATGCACGATCATTCACTTATGTTTAGACTTAGTATCGCCACACTTTTTCATTCACATTTGCTTTCAGTTTCCCGTCGGCAAGTCTGGGTAGCCTTGGCCCAGACTCTTCCTCACCATGACAGCATTGCGCAATCCTGAGAGGTAAAGATCTATCTTCCTCTCATGAAATGTGCATTTCTTCCTAGTGAATATGCTCTAGTCTTGCATTGCACAATTCTGAGAGACAGTGACTGAGCCTCCAACCATTGCTAGCTGAGATTGTGCATTGTGCAAATCTAGCAGTCAGCAACCAGACTGGATTATGCATTACACAGTTCCAACAATCAATCAGCCCCCCAATAGCCTAGATTGTGCCTTGCGCAGTCTTGGCAGTTAGTCTCTCGACCTCCCGATGGAAATTGCGTAACCTTCATGATCAGTCACATAGGTATGTTGCAAGTTAGTTCTCAAGTTCATTTTGGTTTTCAACAGACAAATTTCCTTCCATGAGTGTTTCCATGTCTCCAGGTATTGTAGGTGTTCATCTACCTCTCAGTAGCACAAGTACAATGGTTTCCGGGAGAGAAGAGATGAAGACACCATTCAGAGCACACTTGGGGATGCAGTCGATAAAGTGTCTATGAACTTGCCTACCCATGAAGACACCGGGTTGTTCGTAGACAAGCACATCAAGATATGATGACAACAACATCACAAAAAGCAGCACCATGAACAACAACTGAAGGTAGCATACCAGATGCAACAAACACAAGAGGAAGGTTGTTGACAACACAAAGGTGGAACAAAGTTGCAAGCTCAAGAAGATCCACTTGTGGTAAAAACAACTTTGGAGACTCATGCTATGAGGTGACGACGTGACATGAATATCACGCAAAGGCAGAGAATGGAACAGATAAGGAGTTGCATGTGCGCAAGAAACAACTCAAGGAATAACATGAGCAACATAGACAAGAGAATGAGTTGCAGCAAAAATAGGTACAACAACATGCGCAACATGCACTCACAGATGAAACTACGCCTGTACAAGTCAAATATCCATCCGAACAGTTGGCACGGAGCAGACATGGTGAGTGGTGATGTTGATTGCATGCAAGGGAATTCAACAACATGCATGTCATTATGCACCAACATGCGATCCCACCCATTCATTACACTCATAAGAAGGTCAAAGAGTTGGTCTCACCACTACAGACTGAGTATCAATGATGTCTTGCATGGCTTTCTTAAGCCATTTTGTCCCACATGAGCACATGTGCATTGTAATGTAACCTGTTGTCAAGTGTCGATAGTTGGATGTAACAGTCATAGAGTAGATGATGAGTCATGAGGGTAGATGAACTGTCACAAAGGGGAATGTCAAGGGTCACCCCATCCTTTTCTATAAATAGAACCTCATAACTCATTGTATAGGCTTTTGGTCAGCCAAGCTTATGATAAGACTATCTTGGAGAGAACTTGGACAGTATTGTAATGAGCCTTAGCTTCTCCACTGCACAAAGCTAGTATATCTCTTTAGAGGAGCAGGCGGTTGTGGTCGTAATGTTCCGCTTTTGGAACTAGTGGTTAGACATGGATGTATTGTAAGGTCATATGTAAGGAGAAAAAAGGAACACACTAAGGAATGCATCTGAAGGATAAGAGAAGTATTGAATGTTGTTTTCAAATCAGATAGATATATAGACGACGATGATGTATTTACTGCTAATGCAAGTATTGTTTGTAGATTCTTAATACAAAGAGGAAGCATGGCCACAGGGGGAGTAACACTCAAACCAAGATTTGAGTATGAATTTATGGATTGAAAATTGCTATCATTAACTGGTATTAGTTGTGTGTTGCATGACAAAGGTTAATGGTTTTGTTGCATGTTATCTTGAGTTGCTAATATGATAAATGGATTGATTGTTATGATGTTGTTCCAATTGGTAATTGGTAGTATACATAGTGGTGAAAGGAGAAGACTCAATTATCAATTGCTCAACAAATGCTAAAAGTAGCATCGCTTCAACAATTGACATCATTTTAAATTGGTATCACAGGTACTATCAATTGGTATTTACAATCATTAGATTCTTTGTCAAGAGTATGGTGTTTATGTTGTCTGTAAGTCAAAGTGTTGGTAGGAAAGTGCTGATTTATATGATTATTTTTAATGGTGGATCAAAAGCATCATGGTGAATCCATTTTCATTAGAAGTCTTCCAGAAGAGATATAAGCTAAGTTGTTGGTCTAGGCATGCGTTGATCAGAGTCCCTCTATGCTTTTCAAGTAAGAACTTCTAAGAATTGTACTTTGTTGTTCATCAGTTGACAATTGATGGTGTCATGCATAGGAAAGGTTGTTCTTATTGCCAGAGGTCAGGTGTATGTGTCTAGGTAGGCACTGTTATGAAAGAGATCCTAGTTGAGACTCATACCAACATGAATCATTTCCTCATGACTCAGTTGCACAAGCATGTGTTTTTTTAGAAAGAGATCCCTCTTGCTTGCTTGAGGTAAAGATTAGGAGTAAATACTACTTTCCCTTCAACTCAATCTTCTTCAAAGGAAAAAGAGGAAGCTTCTTGGACTAGATCAGAGGTACCTGAGGTTTTCAACATAAGAAACAGTTGACAAGTCCACAGGATCAGAAGACAAAGGGATATTGTTGATAGGGGAGCATGTTATTATCTTTTCCATTGATGTTAAAGGAGGAGAAGTATTACTGATCAAATTGCTGATCAAACACAAGATATTAAATGATCATTGGCAAAGCACAAGGAGAAGTATCAAAGAAAAGTAATGATCATTGTTAATGATGTGTTGTTTGATCTTGGTTTTGCCCTAAATGCCAAAGGGGGAGATTGTTGAAATATGTTGTCATTGATGGAAAAGGCAATGGTAAAGGTGATAATGGAAAATCAAATGCAAAGGCAAAGGAAAATACAAAGAAAATGGAAAATTAACTATAATGGTAAATATGTTGCCATTGGTGGCTAAGGAAATAAGAAAGAAAACAAAGGAAAAATCATTGCAACTGGTAAAGGCAATGACAAAGAGTGACAATGGAAAAGGTAGTCGAAATGGTGGAGAGAATTAGAGAAAATTTTGGGGTAGTATATCATATTAGATGTAGATGAAAACCACTCAAATGGATAGAGCTCTGAAAGAGCTTTCCATTGGTATGTAGAAGTTTGAAAATGGCCTCCTGGATTGAAAGATAGAGTCAGACAAAGTTTTGTGACCTGAAGTCTATGATAGCATAGTTAAAAGGTGATTGGGTGAGCCTTTGGTGCATAGCCAACTTTGGCTTAAGTGCCAAACCCAACAGAAAAGTTGGCAGAGCCTCTATGCAAAGCTCCAGACAGATGTGGTCGACAATGTAGCAGTGGGAAGAATTTTCATTGGTCATAGGCGAAGCCCACACGACAACCTAGCCTAATGGGTGTACCTCATAATATTTGATAGAGAACACAAAAGTTAATCACTGGGAGTACATGGAGAGAAATGACGGCATCCTGATAGTGATAGCTTGACCAATTCACCTTGAGGAAATATTTTTGGCGCACAAAAGGGATGGACCAAGAGATGGGCATCGAGACACAAAAACAAAGTGCTGACCAACAGGAGTTGAGAAGAGGATCCCACTTTGACAGCTCAGCTTGTTGAGGTCTAGCCAAGAGGTTTAACAGAGTTGTAGTGCAATAGAGCACCGTCTTGATAGAAGAATAAAAGGGTAGAGCACTGGGCCACGTGGAAGCTTTCTGATAGCTCTTGAGACAATCGTTTAGACAAGCCTAGTGGTCACGAGAGGTGGTTTCCCACACCGCCGATGACGTAGAGCAATGGCGGAGAACCACCCCAGGATCACTCCTCCTTAAAAACACAAACCACACAGGAGTGGTGTCAAGGGAATAATTTCTTAAACCTGGTGGTTTTCTAATCAACAAAGGAAATTGGAAAAAATAAAGGTCTCGAGGACCCTTTATCTCTCCTCCAATAGGACTAGTGGCAGCATATTATTGACTATTGGAGATGACATGGATGATGATGTTAGCATGATGTGGTCCAATTGGCAGTGGACACGTGGTAGTCATTTTTGGCATCTTTTTGCACCCAAAAGGCCCATTTCTGAGTGACATGTGTCACCTATCCCAGATCAACACGTAGCATAGGTGACGTCATCATGATGCATCATGGTGGATATAGATTGGAAGACTTAAAGAGGTGTGCAAGAGAAAGAACTGGAAACAAGTGCTGAGACACATTGGCATTGACGATAGAGCGACAATGAATGAGGATGATGTTGGGTGTTCCCCATGGGACACATCGACTTGGTGGCATGACCCTCGCTAGTGAATAAAGGGGCGCACAAACAAAGCACCAGGATAGAGGAGGATATAGGCTAAGCACCTGCATAGGGTTCTATAAAAATAGGTAAGAACCTTGGGCGCAAAGTTTATAAAGAGTTGTGAAGGCTCTTGGAGCGGCTAGGCGTTAGTTCTTGGTCATTTTGCTTAGAAATGAGACAAATGACATGGAGTTGTTAACAAAGAAGTTTGGCCCATGAAGGGCTTAAACAGGTTAAGAACATGTTCTAGCGGTCATGAGACCTGGTCCCATGGCGGAAAGTAGAAAAGGTGCCAAAATAAAGGGGCTTAAAGGAAAAATCGATGACATTAATCTCTTTTATGAAATAAAAGGGTCGAGAAGTTGTTTTGATAACAGTGTATCCTGTGCATGAATGAATGAGTCATAAAATAGTGTTGGCACCACGTTGGAACAACAATAAATCATTAGTTAAGTGGCACATTCAATAGTTAGAGGAAAACACAAAAGAGCATTAAAGTGCATGAACGAGTTGGCAAAAAAGTTGACAGTTAAGCCAAACATAACAACAGAGCAGAGTGTTAAATGCATGGGTAGTAGAACAAACACTTAAGAGGCATATTTAGCAGTTTGGATAAAACTAGAGATTCACCAAAACTAGAAAGTACTAGTTAAATCCTGTAACAAAGCCAGAATTGCTAAAATCAACAGTTTAACTCATAAATTGAGCCCAAAACTGTAGATTGTAGATTGACAAGTTAAGAGAAGAATTGAAAGACTAAATTGATCAGGACAAAGGAAAAAAATAAATAAATCCATGCAACAGATCGATAAAACAAGTTCATTAAAGATCAATCTAAAAGCATCAGTCAAGAATTATTTAAAGGCAGAATTCGAGTAGCAGAATTGTGTGGTGAATGAGAAGTGTGTGGGTAAGAGTTGTTGGTGAAAAATGATGCATAATGGTGGTATGCATTAGAGGTGTATCAAAGACCAATATTGGTATTTGAAAGGTGTGTTTAAAGATGCAAAGAAGTGCATTAGTGATTGGTTTTGATGCTGTTGGTGCATGATTTGTTCAGTAATTAGAGATTGATGAAGGTGTTTGTATGGTGGATTTGGTGAGTAGTAGAAGTGAGAAAGAATTATTTTATTGTGACATAAGTGGCCTATTGATCTGGGTTTTAAAATGGTTGAAAGATGGATCAACAGGGCTGGCAAGTAGTAGCTTGTAGATCAAGGGTAGTAGCTCCTTCTAGCGGATGCTAGTAAATGAGAAGGGGAAAGAGTCCCTTTCAACATAGACTGATAAATGATCAGTGACAAGAATCCCTTCTAGTGAGTACTGGTAAACAAGTAGGGGCAACAATCCCTTTCAGTGATAGCTGATAAATGAGCAGGGATAACAATTCCTTTCAATAGAAAATGATAAACCAACAAGTAGTAGCTTATGGGACAATGATGTAATCAAGTTGAAGCTTGTAATAAAAATAAGATTGATGTCTTGTATATATGTTTCTCATGTGATTTATGTTTATGATGTTATGTATACATGATTGAGTTGTGTTGTTAATCCATGAATAATTGTTGAAGTGATTGGACAGTGTAATTTGTGAAGAATTGTATAATTTGGCCACACTACTGATTCACACCCCCTCTTAGTAGTTTCCTAGTTTCAATTGTTTCTAACAGCCCCACTCCACTTGTTATGCATCTGCGTTTTACCTTCAACTGCTTGATTAGACCTGGAGGCCCAACATTCCTTTAACACTAAAAAACTCTATCGAACAATCATTTGGGCACACCAATGCAATTCGAATGGTTGTGGGTCGGCCTGCTCCACCTGCTATGCACCAATGTTTTCCTCGACCCCTGACTTGCCTTTACGCTCGTCTATCTCAAAGGTCTGTCCTACCTGTAGGACCAACTTGGTTCATTTTCTTTTGAATTTTCTGAAAACCAAATACATGTGAAAACTTCCCCAATCCAACCCTCTGGCATGAATCTCAAGAACTTTGCCACATCATCAGCTTATGTCACACCTATATCATGTTGACATCATCAGAGCCACATGACGCCTTCTACATGGTGACATGCATCACCTAGATTTTTCTCACTTAGCCTCTTGAAAATACAAAACACATGTTATGTGTGCTCTTCCTCTAATGTCGTGTCACCCTAAGGTGATGTCATCTGCCACCCTATCTTCCATCTGTGCCTCATGTATTACCTTGTCCAATTGTTTTCTTATACTAGGTCCCACATAGGTCAGAGGTCGGGGTTGGTTCTATGAGCTCTTGTTGTAACCTTCTAGCTTGGCCGACTACCGACTAGTCCATAGGCCTGACTAGGAGTTGGTCCCACACAAGTCAGGGGTTGGGGCTTTTTTCTCCTTCTGAACTATGTTGCATGGCTCACCCTTCAACTAGGTCTGACTTTGTAAATTTGTTGCATGGCTTGACCTTTTACAAGTACCGACTAGGAGTTGGTCTCACATAATTCGGGGGTTGGGGAGGATTTCATTTTTCAAAATTCTACAGCAATGCCTGACCTACAACTAGGCCCAAATCACCTAAGTCTTGACGTTAGTCCAAAATATTCCTAAGTCTTGAATGAAAGAAATTTCAAATAAAATAAAAGGGAGAAGTGAAACCTTAAGCCATGGAGCCTTGTCTTTTGACCTTTTAATCTACTTACTTTGATTAATTGTATCTCTCAATCCAAGAGGCCATTTTCAAACTCCAATATACCATTGGAAATATCTTTCTAAGTATTATTCAACTATGCCATTTCCAAGATCATTTGAGCTAATCTACTCATGCAGAAATGAAATCAAAGATATATCTCCCCCTTTGACTCCAGCCAATGCACAAAATTCAACTTAACAAGCAACATACCACAACAATTCCAAACATACTATACATCTACCATCCTAACCGAGTTTTCATCAATACTAGGCCTATTAACATCCATGCACAACGACAATTCCAACAATCTCCATCTTATCTATGCACTGAGGCTGACATAACTTGACTCTAGTTGGCATCAGAACCAACATGCCATTGCATAGAGTTGGCATCAATGCCAACAAACTTGCTGCCCCTATCCACCCTAATAATGCTAGTTGTGCAACAACTTAGAGAAAAAATGAAAAGGTTAATGATTATATTGTTTAATTTTATATGTATATCCATATGTTTAAAAGGAAGAAGGAAAAAATATTATATTAAGGTAAATTATTATATAAAAAAATTTGTATTGATATATATATATAATATATATATATATATATATATAATATATATATATATATATTTTTTTTTTTTTTTTTAATTTTTAATTTTAAATTAATTAAAAGTGAAAAATATATTTTTTCTTGCAAAAGTGGATAGAATGGAGAATATTCCATCCATTACTTTGTTTGATACAAAAGAGGAAAATTACATGGAATATGTATATTCTAATTATAAGCTAAATTATAATAAAACAAAAAAATATTTTTAAAATATTTATGAAAAATAAGGTGTGGAAAGAGCGGGAGGGGTGATTCTCTACCCCGTTAGAAAAGTCGAACTGCAGTATGCTTGGGCGTTGGGGTTCTCACTAACAATAACTCATAATACCTTGCACTTTGGAAAGGTCTATATCTTGAAAGTTCCAGGAACATCACCAAATTAATACTCTAGGGATTCCCTGCTTATAATTTAGCGAGTTATGAAAACAAAAAGGAACAATAAAAGTGATCATGTTGCCCTCCAAAGGATATCAATGCAATCAAACTATTTTGAAGAGATAGAATTCTACCATGTGCTACAATATAACATGAATGCAGATACATTAGTAAACAAAGGGTCTCGAATGGAACAAGGAGTATTGGAAATAAATAACAACAAAATTTTTTCATGCCTTATCCCATAAATTTTATTTACATAGCTATGGGAATCAACCCCCACAAATAGAGAAAATGTAGAGAAAGTGTAACACCCTCCTCCCACATCTACCCAAGCAACCAGCCAGTTGGGGTAAACATGCGACAAGAGGCTACTACAATATGATTCAACCTGCTAGGTAACCTAAAGCAAATGGAATTGATGGAAACATAACACACAAACCTCCCTTAGGTGCTTTATGACCCTTAAGAGCTAATCTAGCACTTTGGGTGCCTAACCCCTGAGTTAACCTAGCATTTACATGAATTAAATAAAAGTTTCTTCCATGACAAGGCATGCATGCGAATGTAACCCTATAGCTGCTCCCACAATTCCTGCAAGGGAGTTACTGTAGTCTCTTTCAGCCAGTTCTGTGTTAGAGATGCGAGATTTAAGCCACCTTTTCAAGGCTAGTCTCCAAACCAATGCCTAGAAGTTGATGAGACTCTCCAAGACATTAAATGACACCAAGGCAAAGCCTCTAACATAAAACTTGATCAAGGGCTTGACCTAACCAAGCCTAACAATGGCAAACTTTTTTTCAAGCACTTAGTAAACATGCAACCTACAGGTGTAAATAACAAATATGAGCATATGGGTTTTGTACTTATTTGAGATTCGCCATGAAGCATTATTTCCTGATCACTTTAACTGACATTCCATCCATTAGGTCATATATACATTAATCATTAAATTACTAGTAAAACATGATCAAATCCATACATGGCTACTATCATAAAACACATACATAACCAACATAATAGTAGCATAAATACTCTTGAAAGTACAACCATATAGACCGCATATAATCCATCAAAATGCTCATAGAAATACAAGGAGAAATGACCTTTCATTAATGATGCAAAATCCAAACCTAGGATGGGATTTCCACGTTCCACCTGACAGTAGAATGGTTGAACCAAATCTCTCTTCATCCATTCAACCCCATGCCATATTCTAAGCATGAATGTGGGATCTCATAGAACACATCAAATGAAAACTCATCCAGGGCTTCCAGAGGCCATCCACCTCAACCCATCAAACAATGATTCCACCTCACGGTCAGACATCACCAAAACAATCATCAGATTGGTCTCTATCCCAACCATCCATGGCTCCAGAGTGTTTGTCCAACAAAGGCTACATGACTAGTAACTCAACCCATAACTTTTACCGGGCGTTAGATCATTTGTCCAACTGAGGCTACGGGACCAGTAACTCTACCCAGCAAGGGTTCCAAAGTGTTTTTCCAACCCAGGCTATGCGACTAGTAACTCAACCTAAGTTGTTCCTAGGCTCCAGATAATTTTTCCAACCAAGGCTACATGACTAATAACTCAACCCAAGCTAATGAAACATGAGATCCAACCAAAAACACAACAAGGAAATAAACCCACAATCACCATGGTTATCCAGGAAATGGAAAGGCTATGCAATTCACTGTCAATACTGACCATCCTCCATGCCAATAAGAGATCACAACCAAAAATCCACATGCATATGCCATGCATGCCAAGACTAGTGAAGAAATCATACATGAAACTCGGTACCTGCAAGAAAATTTGATGTAGCTGCTGATCCCAATGCCCTCCTGCACTTTCCTGCTCTTCCTTTAGCTTCTTTCTCCAAATATCCAAGTATAACACACCCACAAAGAGTGCTCCAAGAAAAATATAAGTCTCTAAGAGTATGAGAGAGAGAGAGAGAGAATAATGAGAGAGCTCCAACACTAAACTGACCAAGCCTTTCCCACTGATCCTCATAAGCCTTTTTATTAATGAGGCCTCTGTAGTTGCTCCCACAATGCCTGCAAGTGAGAGACTGTAGTCTCTTTCAGCCAGTTCTATGCCAAATATTGGGAGACTTAGGCCACCTTTTCAGGGCTAGTCTCCAAACCAATGCGTAGAACTTGATGAGACTCTCCAAGGCATTAAATGACACCAAGGAAAAACATCTAACAAAAACTTGATCAAGGGATTGACCTAACCAAGCCTAACCAAACATTTTTTCAAACACTTAATAAATATGCAACCTATAGGTGTAAATAACAAATCTGAGCATAGGGGTCTCGTACTTATTTGAGATTCACCATGAAGCATTGTTTCCTTATCACTTTAACTGACATTCCATCCATTAGGTCATATACATTAATCATTAAATTACAAGTAAAAACATGATGAAATCCATACATGGCTATTGTCATAAACCACATACATAACCAATATAAATACTCATGAAAGTACAATGATATAGACCACATATAATCCATCAAAATTATTATAGAAATACAAGAAGAAATAACCTTTCATTAATGATGCAAAATCCAAACCCGAGATGGGACTTCCACGTTCCACCGACCCTAGAATGGTTGAGCCAAATCTATCTTTATCTATTCACCCCAATGCCATATTCTAAGCATGAATGTGGGATATCATAGAACACATCAATCAAAACTCATCTAGGGCTTCCAGAGGCCATCCACCTCATGGTCAGACATCATCAAAACAATCATCAGATCGGTTTCTATCCCAACCACCTAGGGCTCCAGAGAATTTGTCCAACAGAGGCTACAGGACTAGTAACTCAATCCATAACTTTTACCGAGCTTCAGATCATTTGTCCAATTGAGGCTACGGGACCAGTAACTCAACCCACCAGGGGCTCCAGAGTGATTGTCCAACCTAGACGATGGGACTAGTAACTCAACCCAAGTTGTTCCTAGGCTCCAGAGAATTTTTCCAACCAAGGCTACGTGACTAATAACTCAACCCAAGCTAAGGAAACATGAGATCCAACCAAAAACACCACAAGGAAATAAACCCACAATCACCATGGTTATCCAGGAAATGACAAGGCTAGGAAATCCATTGTCACTACCAGCCATCTTCCATGCTAATGAAAGATCACAACCAAAAATCCACATGCATATGCCATGCATGCCAAAACTAGTGAAGAAATCATACATGAAACTCATTACCTGCAAGAAAATTTGATGTAGCTACTAATCCCAATGCCCTCCTGGGCTTTCCTGCTCTTCCTTTGCCTTCTTGCTCCAAAAATCCAACTATACCACACCCACAAAGAGTGATACAAGAAAAATCTAAGTCTCCAAGAGTATGAGAGAGAGAGAGAGAATAATGAGAGATTTCCAACACTAAACTGACCAAGACTTTCCCACTTATCCTCAAATGCCTTTTTATTAATGAGGCCTTTATTTTCTTCATTTTCCATTATTTTCCTTCATTTTCCTCCTCACATGCAACCTGTGACCTTTCACCTCCATTTTCTCCTAATTTCCATTATTTTCATAAATAAAACGCGAATTAATGTCTCATGCCTTTCCAAAGCCTTTTCCATTGCCTTTGCCAATTTCCTTTAGCCATAATAAACTGAATCAACACCCACTAGGATTCCCCCCCACCATTCAGCTTGGAATATGTGTCCCGTCACCGTGGCCTTATATGTTTTTACATGGATTTTTAACAAGGGCTGTTACATAACCCTACCCCTTGGGGAACACCGTCCTCAGTGTTCAATGACACCTATAGCCAACAAGACTTCTACAAAAAAAACTACCCATGGAGCTTTATAACACAACTTGTTGTAGTATTTACAATGACCATCTGCTAAAACATGACAAACATACCGTTTACTGGAGCTTTATAACACAACTCATTATGATATTTATAATAGTAACAACATATACATATACACATTTTCTTCACACAACAAATAATCATACTGTGTATGGATATTAATAAATCCATCTCGGTACAATATTTACAATAATACACACATATACATATATGCACATTTTCTCAACCAATAAATAAAAGGATATAATGCCTGCATCCATAATAAGGGAATCTAGAGGATCACACCTCCATCCTCAAAGTAATACTAGGATTCACCTCCTTCCCAGGAAGTCCAGAATCCACTGATAGTCAAATCTGCATCCAATGTCTAATACTATAATCCAGTGCCACTTGTCCTCTCAGTGAACAGTTATTGGCTCATTGTTCTAGGGCACACTCCCAATGTGCATATGATTCGATTTGACAATGCTAATGACCAAAACAAATCCATCCCCGGTATTCCCTTCTTTGTTATACAGTCCCTCAAGAAATCTGGTCAACCCCTTCCATGCAGTGACTCACCTTCCAAGCTTCGCTAGCACCCCCATCCTGGGCAGTCCATCCCTTAGCAAGGCTTCCTTGCATCGAAAGATACAAAAACCAAGTCATTTCCCTGCCTTAAAAGCCATCATACCAGTCATAGCATTCTCATGGAAATCAATACACACTATTGGATACTAGTGTCCCACAATGACCCTGATCCTGAACGCTTTACCAACATACTGTTGCATTTTGCAATTCCTTTTGCTGCTGCCAATTCTTGCAGTCGATTTCAATCACCCAACCAGGAATTTCATGAATTCTTGTACCAATCACATAACTTCCACTAGATTTAAAATAATTTGAAATAAATTCACATCATACCTCATTGGTAGCTCGTTAATAAGGTACATTTGTGATCCTGTACGCTCCTGTTACAACAAGTCAAACTAACATATTTTACCAAATAAACATGTATAAAAATATCGCATCAGATTAGCTCAAAACATAACCATCAAAATCATAAATCACATGTAAGCGTCATAAAACAAAATCCTAGATCACATGTAATCATCATAGACCAGAATCATAACTCATATGCATAGTAAAACCGAAATACAATATTGATACTTGTCCTTCATCGATCCTTACTTCTGCCTTTGTTCTTATTTTGTATGCACACTGAATCAGTTGCCACACCCGACAAACATCCATGGCCTTGATCCAGATTTAAACAGGAACGCAATAAAATACAGAGATAACCATATACACAAAGATGCAGCGGAAATAATACTTCATTTCATTAATGGAAAATACTGAAATATGCTTACAACCGGAAATAGAAATAAACCAGCTAGGGCGATGGTAGCTTATCTCTGAGAAGAGATGTGTGGCTACATGCCTCTGAACTGTGTTACAATGAGGCTCGAAGGCCTATTTATTGTTGAGAAATAATGGAAAACCCTTCACATTCCAAAACTTGACCCTAGAAGATGAAACGCCAAATTGTGGGCCACGTTTTTGGGTAAGTTGGTACATCAACTTCCCGGGGTCGCGCATTGGTTGTATTATCTCCGTTTGATGCGCATGATAGCCCGTTGGAAAGATCTCTCCAAGGACTACGACGAAAAAGATGATTTTTAGACAGAAAAATCACTAGCAGTATATTTCCCAAAAAAAACGTCGTTTAGGGCCTCAAAACGGCTCCGGAAGTTTAGGACTCGAAAAGCTGCTAAAAATAGTACACTGTGCTATAATTAAGGAAACTGAAAGAACTGAAAGAAGCACTAGAGTGGATCCATGTGGAATTAGCGGGTGGCCACCAATATCCACGTAGATCAGACTGCCCAATCTTTTGTTGCTTTTCTTGTCTTTATTTTTTCAAAATCTCTCTAAAATTTTCTATTATCTCCAGAATGTCATCTGCTTCTACCATCTGACTATCTATCTCATTTAAACTATCTAAAAACAAAACATAAGACTCTAAATCTGTATGTACATAGTTAATGGGATGATTTATTGGTTTCCCCTTGCTTGTGATCATATATTTCATCTTTTGTTCCCGATATAACTTCCTCATTTGTCCAAACACTGGGATTGTTGCATAGGAGAAATCCAGTTGTAGTGTCCCTTTCAATTTTGCTACCCAAGACTTGGAAAGAAGCATGACAAACCTTGGAGGAATATCTGCTACCACCACATCCATCAGGACATTTTTCATAGGAAGCTGATCCAAACTCAAAACCAAGTCTTTGATGAGACCAATACATCTTACTCTACTCGAATCGAATGAATAAAGATCATGATATTGTCGAGTGATATCGAGACCAAGCTTATCCATGATAGCCTTGGGCATGAGATTGTGAGACGCTCCGGAATCGAACATGGAATTATGTAAAATGAAGTCATGCAACCTCAAACTGATGTAGAAAGGGGGAACCTCATTGTCATGAGACTCATCATTTGATGCTGGTCCAAAAATCATTTCAGGCTGATCCTCTTCTACATTTACCATGTCGGACATTGGGTCCCAATTCAACATTTTAGAAATCTGTCCTTTATAAATCTTTCTCTTCATTACTTCAGTCAAGGGGATGGATATCTTTAACTTAGAAATGTCGTTCTCTAGGCTAAAAGTGGGAATCTCTTCTACCTCCTTGACTGGGATCTCCTTCCTTTCTTCTTCCCTTGAGGTGGCAGGTTGTTGTGATTGCTCTGCAGGTTTTGATTTGTTGCTCTCTGGACCAACCGCCTCCTTTTCTTTTCTTTGTGTAGCTGATAAATCATTCTTTGTTTTTTCACCCTTCGTCTTTTTCTGAATTGGTATGGCCGGCACATCTCTATTTCTAAGTGAATATCATTGTTGTTGTGTAGACAGAGCATTCATATACCCCCTTTGATATTCTTCTGATTCTTCTTCCAACACATTGTCACTAGCTAGAATAAAATCAGTGTCTTGGTTTGCAGCTGAATTTACTCCACATTCTTCTTCTTCGGTAATGTAAGTAGGCAACTCATCTGGAATAAAGAGATGGTTTTCTTCACCTATTACATTCCCATCCTCGTCTGACTCTAGCCCATGAACAAAATTATGCTGCAAAGGTGTTTGTACCGGTTTTTGTGCATTCTGCTCTTGAGTTCGTTGATCTCTCTGGCTTATCCTATACTGTGGCTGCTATTGACCACGAAAGTTATGATTCCTCACTTGTGATTCTAGCTTGTCAAGTTTTACCCTCTCAAACATCTGTTCTACCTTTTTGAGAAGTTGATCTATTGTAGAATATTCTTCTTTCACAATGGTGTTCTTCTCTGCTTTCACCCTAGCTCTTTCAGACAGCAGGTTTGCCTCAACGCTGACCGCAATTCTCTGCATGTCTTCCATTGTGGCCAGTTCCCTTTCTCTCAATTGATAAGCCATATCAGCATCAAAGTCATCTCGGAATTTCGCCATGGCTAGTCTCACGGGCGGCCTTAGATCATCTGGAATTTCATTGTACACTTTATTGAATCTCGTGCAATAATCTTGGACTCACTCACCAGCGTTTCTCCTGATTTGCTCGTATTCGGACAAAATTTGAAGAGGGTTCTTTTTCACTTCCCAACGGCTCACGAGTGTTCTATGTAGGTCTGCCAAGGTGGCGATACGTGCAGCCGGTAGACCTCCGAACCATTTCTTCACCTCACCTACAAATGTTTGTACAAAGAGCCTCATTAACACGTTCTCCACAGTGATATCATAAAGTTCACAGAAATCTGTCATTCATTCCATGTGTTGCTGCGCAGTAATGCTGCTAGGAGTGTCATCAAAGAATGTGACTTTTCTTTCGTAATCAACGAGCATATCATCTAGAACTTGGGGTAGAACAAGGGGTACAAAACATGCAACCATCATTTTTGGTGGATTCGGCCTTGGAGGTGTTGGAGGAGTGTGCACGGTTTGCAAGGGGCTTGCAATTGGATTTTGGAGCGATGCCACAAGGTAATTATCAATTAATATATTAGCTCTCTCTGTTTCGAGATCTACAAGAAATTGCAGATCAGAGACAGTATAATCAACAACCTTTTCGGATTTAGACTCAAACAATGATATCTAGAACCGATCGTCGAACACAAGCTCTTCAAGATACTCAAAAATGTCGGGACATGAATGGGATTTGAACATGGGAGTTATGATGCTCTCTTGCTGAAGGAGCCTAGGGATCAAATTTGGGTTTTTGAAGATATGAGGAGGATCTAGGTCTGTATTGGCTCTAGTATATCGTCTCGAAGCCAGCGTGCTATTGAGAAAAATCACAGGACACAACCAACTTTCTCAACCTTTCCAATCCTAAGCTCATCATCCGGGAGCTTAAAATTATTTAAGAAACATGGGGATTTGATTTCAAACTTAGTCTGTCTCCCCAGTGGAGTCGCCACTATGTTAGCACCTAAATCCGCCTCAGGCTGAAGGAAGGCAAAATTCAGGGTAACCACAAACCAAGCTCAATCTGGTAGCTAGCCCTACCAGAAGAGGAGAGGTCTCTCTCGAGGTCACACTGAGTGAATGGATGAATGAGAGGGACTGAGATGACTTAAAATGAACAATTTGTCTTAGGCTAGTAAGTGGAAATGAAAGCAAGGAGTGACTTTTATGAATGACCGTATTTCTGCGATGTTATGGGACCATTAGACCTCAATGAACACAGAACTTAAAATGAAGGCACATATTATTTTGTGAGGCAAGGTAGGTTGAAAGCATAGAAATTTAGTTTTAAAATGTGGCGGGATGAAAAGATTGATTAAGAAGTTGAAAATGGTATGGGTGACATGAATCCTTTTCGAACAGAAGAATGAACACTGTATATGAAATTTTCCCATAGGTAGAGCAATAGAACATAATTCTACCTGATGTCACTTGAAAAATGTCACCAAATATGGATACGAAATGAAACTATGGAACATAACAAAGAAATGGAGAGAATCATTAATAAGTTGAAAAGGGCATGGGCAACATGAATTCTTTTCAAACAGAAGAATGAACACTGTATATGAAATTTTCCTACACGTAAAGCAATAGAATTAAATTCTATCTGATCTCACTCTAAAAATTTCACCAGAAATGAATGCGAAATGGAATACAAAACATAACAAGATACATATGAAACATAAGATAAAAACTTGCTATACTCATAACCACAGGAATCTCATGAAACAATTCCGCTGCCTTTCGTTAATTCTTTGTAAAAATATAAAATGCAGAAACAAAGTTTCTTTCCCACAGTCTCCCAGAAGTTACAAGCCAACCAACCCTTTGCAAATAACTTGCATACAATATATACAATCTACGAGGAAGAGATAGAACGCAGAGGCGTTGGGAAGTTACTCAAATCTTTTCAAAATGGAGATGGAGAGCCAACCATCAGCTACAAGTGCAGCGCTGCAAATATGACATTTGGCTTTGGGGTGACTGTTTGCCTTCCTTCTCCACTTGGATAGAAGATCACCTCAAGAAAAAACATTTTAAATGCTTCCTTTGGTGCCAAAAACTGAAGTGTAGATGAGCAGGCCCACTTGGAGAAGTCGCAAACCGAAATTTCGCGAAACGGAAGCAAATTGGCAATTTTTCCTCTATGTGCCGCGCTAATTTCACTCTCTGTTGCGCTACTTTGGGGCCTGGTTTGGGGTACTTCTAGGTATCCAAAATGTGCGCGAGTGGGCTTGCTGGAAATCCTGGCCTGTCTACTTTCTAACGCCAATAGAATTTCTAATTTTGAAGCTCATTTTCCCCTCCAAATATTCATTCTCCCAAGACGGCTTTCTGTGTGTCCAAAAAGTGGCAGAAAGTCCATTTTTGAGTGTTTTTTGACCTTTAGGAGACCCAAGACTTATCAAAATTTCTAGCCGAGACACCTGTAGATGTATTTTTCAATGCTGAATCCAAAAATGCAAACTTTTTCTCGATTGGTGTGCTAGAATTTTAGCGTCGCGCAGGGTGCGCGACGCATAGGGAGAAAATCCCTGTTTTTCGCCCAAAAAATTTCCGTGTGACAAAAATTTGCCCAAATTTTTTGAGATTTGGGTACTTTGTTGAGTCAATGAGGCCTCAGCCAAGAACATGAGCCTATCTTGCTCTTTTTCCCTTTTTTCCTTTTTTGTGGCTTTCCTCAGTTTTGCTTTCAAACTCCTTATTCGGGCTCTCAAACTCAAGTTTCGTGCCCTGTAATGATGAGCCATGTGTCTTAGCAGTGTGTTATATTTGTTGGCCTTGTTCAACATTTTGTCCAGGTGCATGTTGACTCTCTCAAGAACAGATTCACGATCATCCATAACCTGTCGCTCCAATGAAGTGAATTCAATCCTCCTCTACTAGGCAGTTAGGCAACCATCACGGATGTTCTGCAACTCCATGATCACATGCTGATCTTCCAGCCGTCTGTTCCTCTGCTCCAGATAGTTGATGACCCATCTAGACCTCTCGAAATTGAGTATCAAGTCTTTGAATTCTGTGTCCTGCTCCTGAATAATCATCCTAAGTTTGGCATTTTCTGCCTCTCTCTCTTCATCCGGAATGAGGTTGACACTGGTCCCTTGAGCACCTGATGGCTCACCCAAAGGCCCCTCCTCATGCATTGGCTCCTTACCTCTATCCTGTTCGTGTGTGATCGATGCTAGAAGCGATGCCCCTTCCGCCCCAGGTGGATATAACACTCGCTTTGCTGCTACAAACAAAGGCCTGGTGCCTTTGAGAAAGCCTCTCTAATATGTGATGGAAAATGGCACCACAGTGGTCTCATGGCACTCATGTTGATGAGAAGTACCCCCTATCTCATGTTTTCCCTCTAATACTACCTGTGGAGCGCTGAAGAAGTCACGGGAGATGAAGTTCTCCCAAGAAATGCCCTGCAATATCAACTGATGGTCCGCCAAAATCTGGATAAGAGCAAAGTGATATACGTTGTTCAGCTGCTGCCGAGGGGTCTTGTGCTGCATGAATTTTCTCATCCTTTCTATGCTCCTGCAAATGAAGAATGGGAGGTTCATCATACGCACCCTGGTGAAGTGCATGAGTAACTTGATGTGATAGGCATAAAGGCGAGAAAACCTTCCCTCACAACTGAAGTATTTCATGATCATTCTCATGAGCGGATCATAATCATCTGCCAGAAATCTGAATGGGAAAACTCTCGTGAGCTAACTCAAACAACTCGCTTTTATATAAGGCTCATAAAGTTCCCTCTCCACCTTCATCTTCTTGTGCCACTGTTCTCGAACATTTGGTATGCCTGTTGCCACTGATATGGTTTTAGGTGTCAATGTGAAGGTGACCCCTGCCAAGATAGACTGTCCTCCGTGTAGGTGAAGTGCAAAGAGGCGGTTCAACTCATGATGAATCCTCACATTTTCCACTCTCTGACAAAATTCGAAACATGCCGAGTGCTAGAAACAAGACATAGCGAGAGGGCGTGCCTGCAACTCCATGAGGGTGTTTTGTTCATCCCTCACATGTCTTTCACTCCTAGGTCTCCGGGGAGCCTATTCTCCTGAAGTTGTATCACTGTGGGTTTCGCCCTCATAATCTGATGCATTTTCTAAGGCCATTACTGTTCTTTGTACCCTGAATTTCTTTATTGCACTCTGAAACCACTGAACTGATAGATGCTCTGCAAATCTATCACCAAGGGGACAATAAAACAGGGGAGTTTAAGAGGGGAATGATGAAAAGAGGAATAGGGGTTTAAAAGGAGAAATTTATCAAGGATTTGGGAGTGTTTGAGTATGGTGTCGATGGGGTATGGTTTGGATTTTTTGAGCCATAGGAATAGAGGGGACAAATGGATATGATTACAATGGAGCTAGGGTGATTATTAGGGGAAACTGCTACAGGGGGATTAGCTGATAGAGGTAGAGTAGGAGCATTCTTTAGCAATAAAGTTAATGTAGAAAAGCCCTAGCTTTCTTGACCTTCTTTATATCATATTCTTTTTACTTTTAAAAATTTTGCATTTGATTTCATGGTCGTCATAATAACATTCCCCTTCAAGTTCAAACTCCAATGATGAAGGTAGTTGGGCTACCTCTCCAACCTTGAGGGTCATTCATAAAAATTTTGGGCAATTTAGTGCATTTTGGGCTTATAAGTTTGTCCGCCACGCACTCTGCCCAGTGCGCCGCGTGTCGGGTATGCGCTGCGCCACTGGCAATTTTGCACTCTCGCCGGGCTCCTAGTGCGCCGCGCGCCATAAGTGTGTCGTGCCACCTTGTGTCTACGGCGCGCACTGTAAAAGTCACCCAGATTGCTTTGAAAAACAAGGGAGGGGGTTTTAGTGGTGAATTTAGGATGATTTTCTTAGGAAACATGATGGAGGGGAGGTGAGAATGACGAGGGGTGAGGGGGCAAGGGGAGGGGAGCAGAACCTTGGTGGCATCATCACAATTTTGCAACCCCATTTATCGTTTTTCTTGGTGATCTTTTCCATGGATGGCCTTGTGCTTTTTGGTACGATTTAAACATCTTATAAACACCATATCATTGAAAAAATTGATGTACAAGAGGTGTCATAAAGCCTACCTCTTGATTTGATGGGCTTCACAAAGATTCGAAACGGTTTTGCCTTGTTTTTGAGCTGGTGGACTGTGTGCACCGCACGCTCTTGCGAGCTCACCACGCACCTTATATGCGTTGCGCGTGTGTATTCGTTCACTGGTGGGATGGCTGTGTATGCGTCGTGCATGGTGAGTGCGCCGCGCTTTTGCACGTGTGCGACGCGCTTCCCAAATCACCTCCCAACTCACTCAAACGCTTACCAATCTCACTCTCCCACCTTCTGCAATGTCTTTCGAAGTCTCCAATGGCATAATGGCTTTGCTTTGGGCCACAATCTCTATTTATAGGCTTGATAGAAACTGGTTTGATTTTTTACTCTTTAAAAACCCATTTTCTAATGTTTGTCTTCTGCACTTTTGCATTGACCTTTAAACACACTGATTTTCGCTTTTTCCTTGAAATTTTGGCTCAAATGATGAAATCTTCTTTTTCCTTGAAATTTTGGCTCAAATGATGAAATCTTTGGCACATCTTTGCAGGGACTATGTGACGGGGCCTCCCGCTATAACATCCATGACTGCATATGAAAATGTCAATTGTCGATTTCTAAATTTTTTTGTCATAGTTGACCTTGCTTGACTTTTCTTCAAACAGAGTTTTGACGAAGAGTTGATGTCTCTTGCAGTGATGATGAAGCTTTCTGCACTGTAGGTGTAAAAGGTATCCCTCTAGCCTGCACAGCTTGTATCTGGACACGTTTTTTCAAAGATCAAACTGCTGAATTTCTAGACTCAAACTAAAAATGACTCTGTCTTGAAATAGGACCAAACCTTGACTATCATGAATTTCATTGATTTTGGACCAAGACCTCAACCAACATGGGCCAGACATGAGGGAAACAGACTAGCATGACTTTCTCTGTCAGGTCATGGCATGTCCCTAGCGAAATGCAACTGGAAGAGAGGAGCGAGACACCTAATCATGAAATGCATAAAGAGTTTTGATCCGTGACGGAGGACTTGACGAGGTCGACTCTAACACGTAGGCCGAACATTAGTAGAAATGGGTCA
Organism: Pinus taeda; assembly: GCA_000404065.3. Lineage (NCBI taxonomy): Eukaryota > Viridiplantae > Streptophyta > Pinopsida > Pinales > Pinaceae > Pinus > Pinus taeda. Next base: position 27,568 of record APFE030361883.1, read on the forward strand.
TCCATCATATGGAAAGCTATTACTCATTCCATATCGATCATAAAAAGAGGACTCGCATGGGGTATTAGAACTCGTGAGATAGTACACTTAGGAATTGATACATGGTTGGGTTGTGGAAATGCGCACATTCTACCACTTGAGAATAGAATCTCAAATTGGTTGCTATCACATAATTCTCGCAAATGCAAATAGGAGAAATACTGCATGCCTCTCACAATATTTTAAGTTAGCAAAGGACCTCATGATACTGGAAATATGGAGAAACAATTGGACCAAATACATTGGGGCACTTGATGAGTCACTTGTGAGATGAGGATGAAATCATTTGGGATGCATCCCCTCATGGTAGTTATACCCAAGGGATGGATATACTCTCCTATTTTTCGGAACATGAACGTGTGTAGGTTGTATGGTGGTGGCAACCCATGTGGAAAGTCAAGGCACCTCCCAAGTCTCGGTTTCTCATGTGTTGCATATTATCAAATAAAGCACCTACTCATGGTAATCCGGGCTATAAGCGGACCATCACAAAGTTTCCTTTTCAAAGGAACATGATGAAGACATAGACCATCTCTTCCTACATTGCGTAACAACCAATCAGGCGTAGAATTAGATTTATATTTCCTTTGATGTCAATATTAGATGGAATGGGCTACAACTCACCTCATCTTGGCACACATGGTGCACCTTAGCATTATCATAAAAACTTTTAAATCTCCCCCTTCTTGTGTGGCTAGGAATCTCATCAATTTTTAGGACTCCCTCATTTAGTTGACATCTATATGCAATAACATTGAAGCACTGTATCATTTAGACCCTCACTAAAAGCTATTGAAACTGACCATTACTATTACACCTTAACTTATTGATAGAACATTCCCATGGGATTATTTTGATGGATAGACTCAAGATACTCCATGTGGAGGAGGAGAAATATTATTCGTATCTGAGAAGACATTTTTACAAGCTCAAAATGGTATTAGGGTAGGGAACAAATGATTATGCAGAAATATACAGTCTCAAACACCTACTCATTTTTGCACTTGAGAGAAATGTAACAGAAGTATCGTCATCAAGTGGTTCAACTCTACGTCTCATTGTCACTAGAAAAAACTCATAGGTCTAATGAGGTCACTACACTAAAATCACTCACTCTTGGATTTTATTGTAAAGGAACAAGATTTTTGAAAACCTATCCAAAGAATCCATTAAGAAAACTTGAGAACTGCATAATTAAGAACAACAGGATTAAGAATTGTATGAATTCTAGCATAGGTAAAAGTGCCCAATGATTTACATTGATCTTGGGGGGCTAGTTTGATTTCGATAGATAATTTTGACTCATATGATGTTTTATCATATTTATATGATATTGTTTTTTATGTAAATATTTATGATTATTTTTATGTATGAGCTTTGATGTGACTCTCCACAAGATATTCCCATAATCATTATGGAGATGGTGTAACATCTAATTTTCTTTCTTGGTAATGGAAATTAAGTTTTTTTTTGTTTTTTTTTGTTTTTCTCCCTGAGAAAAAGAAAAGAAAATCAGTAGTTAATTTTAAATTCAAATAAAAAATATAAAAATATTAGAATCATTGCAGAATATTGACCCTCTCAAGAAAATCTCTAAGACAGTGGCTCACGCTATCAAGTCTAGCAGCTCGGTGGGGGGCCTGTCCCGTAAGCTCATTGAGAGCAATCCCATCGCTC
>APFE030361883.1:31860-64044 GCA_000404065.3 Pinus taeda
GATGGATCACAGAAGCCTCAATTCTACAATTATAAACGTTTCTTAATTTTTGACAATTTAAATGTGGTTGGCATATCAAACGTCCATTGAACAGGCAGAGTTATCCACCAGTGATATCTTATGAGTAAAACATTGTTAGAGTTATCCACCAGTGATATCTTATGAGTAAAACATTGTTTGTGTGACCAGGATCAGCCTTCAAGTCCTGGGAATGATTCAGGGTTCAAAGTTTGTCGAGATATGGCTTCCCCATATTATGAAGACGGATATAAGTGGACGAAGTACGGGAAAAAGTCGGTTAAAGGCAGCAGTTATATTTGCCACTATTTCAAATGTGCATACTCAGACTGTCAGATGAAAAAGAGAATAGTATGCTTTCAGAATGGGCAAGTGACCAAGATTGAATATGAAGGAGATGTTCATGAACATCCAAAGCCACAACAACCTCCTACAATGGCAGTTGGTGGTACCCTTGAAAGTCTCGGAAAACGAAAAATGGATGAACGTTTTGATGCAGTATCATCTCTACAAGGAAAACCCTGCAATCAACTCTTGTCAACCAGTCATCCAAATTTTACTGATGTCGAGTACTCAATGCCAAGGTGAATTTTTAATTTTTTGGACATTCTTTTCATATTTGCATGCATTTATGCGCTATAAAATCGGTACAAAAAATTTATAAATTCATTTTTGGGGTGGTGGTCAAATTACAGGAGTATAGATGTTGTAGAGGAAGAACACGTCCTACAAATAATCAGTGAAGATGATATTCTGGATGATGGATACAGATGGCGGAAATATGGAACCAAATACATCAATAAAAATCCTAATCCAAGGTACGGATATGTTCTGTATATTTATTTCAAATTAATAATGATAGATATTAAGTAACGAATCTTTGAAAATTACTACTCACTAATTTATTTCTTCTTGACTTACACTAATTATTATTTATTTCTTTTTGAAATACAGAAATTATTATAAATGCACAACGGAAAAGTGCTTCGTCAAGAAATATGTCGAAAGGAGTGCACGTAATACAGCAGCACTTATTATAGGGTACCGAGGAAAACATAACCATGAACCACCGAATCCGTAATGGTCCCTTAATAGAACCATCACCTCATTTCAACTCAATTGCATGGACTTGTTATTAAGCTGAAAAGGATGTTATAAGTTTAATGGCTGAAATTAGGGAAGATATTATGTTAATCTGTTTTTAATTTTAATATGGGAAATTAGGGATTATAACAGGCTAGTTTGTTTTTTATTTTTATTTGAACAAAGCTAGGTTTAGGTTTATTGTTATGGAGGTATATTTTTAACTATTTTACTCACTTTATAGGTTTATTATATTTATGTGCATTTATTTTTAAGTAATTTATTTACTTTATGTGTGTTTATTTTCAAGTAATTTATTTACTTTGTAGGTTTATTATTAAATAATATAAAAATTATTATATATTCTTGAAAGATAGGTTGATTTTTTTAAAATAAATTATTGATTATTCTGGTTGTTAAATTTCATATATTAATTATTTGATTTGTTAATAAATTTGACTTATCACTGGTTTATTGACTTTCAAATTACTAATGTATTGAGTTTATTAGAGTATTCCTGGAAAATCACATCATATTTTCAAGGAAGACTCCTCTCATAATCTTGATATGGATCAGAGAAGCCTCAATTCAACAATTTATTGAGTGTTTATCTTTTGAAAAATATGTCTTTTTATTTTGTCTATTAGATAGGAATAATGGGCAATCCAATAGATAGGAATATGGAAAGACACAAAACATACTTACATGGTGTTTACTGTTTTCCATCATCCTACCCTCATTTACAATCACACTATGCATCATTCCACAATTTAAGGACTCAGTTTTTATAATCTTAATACAAGAAATGAAGTCATAATATTTAATATTTCATTTAAAATAGCATCCCATGCAAGCATGAAGAATGGTGATAATTAAGGGTTTCCATCTATTTTTTAACATTTTAAATTTTGTAAAATTTCCGATGCCTAATGGTCTTGTGGATAGTCTTTATTTGTTTTCATGCCCAATGGTGTTAGGGACTGTCTTTATTTGTTTTCATAATTTATATATCAATTTCATATTTTCCCATTATTCAAGAAGAAGTGGAACCCAAATTTGATCTCTAGATTAGAAATTTATAGAGTACCCATTAGTTGATGATAATTACTATTTCTTATTTTCAAATTTTGAGTGAATACTTTCCTTACTTAGTAGTCATCACATAATCAAGTTTTTTACTATTGTAATCATATTTAAAAATTCATTCACATAACGTGCACTTGAGTAGCATGTGCACTACTTGTTTTACATGGTTGATGCAACCCCAACCCTAATAGCCAAATCTCTTTGGAATTATTCCACTACTAAGACAAAATTCAAGGCTACTCAAGCCCCTTTTCTTTTCCATTCGAGGCATAATTTTTCCCTCAAGAGAGCTAGTATAGCTATGCCATCACAAGTATCAATTGGTTAAAATTTTCCCCTAAATATTATACTCATTTTTATGCTTGGCCAACTAAACACCAAAAACTATAGCTCTCTTCTTGGGTTAAACATGCCTCTGCCTTATTTTCTCAACCATAAAATGGATCTAGTAAACCATCATTGCTCTTGCATCAACTAGAATGTTTTATCCACATATTTTCATTTAAATTGTCTTGAAACCCAATGCTTGTTGCACACAAATTGACACCATTTTACCCCTCTCAACATCATATTTCATAGGTTAAATTAGTTATTTTATGGGTCATAACAAAATTTCAAGGTGGAAACCTTTTGATACATGAGAAGGATAACATATACAATTTCCAACTACGCCAATAAGTGAATTATTTGATACTTAGAAGCAATGTATTTTTAATTTTAGCTCATTTTTTTTTTTTTTAGGAAAGGTAATTTCAACGAGAGATCATTTTAGAACATTCCCACTCATGTATCATAGCCAATGTAGTTTGTCCACCCATTCTTTCAATTGTTTGAAAATTTTCATTAACAATAAAAATATAATTATATCATTAAAAGTTTCCACAAGATATTCATATTAAAACTTATTAGAAATATATTTCATGGTTATATTTACAAATTAGGATTAACAAAAGAAGTTTTTACACCATGGCATTACTATAGTTATTATCTTCATATGTAAAAGTTGTACATTCTTGTACCCATGTGATGTAATGACTCGAGAACTGCTAACTTTTAGTAGTTTGTTGAGATCATCTTGTAATTTTTTATGAAAGGTATGAAAATCTAATAAAAAGGAGAAATTCCTATGTGATGTGTATTTATTCCTTTCATTGTTCCTATTAAACTATTATGTGATTGATGCAATGTTTAGATTTTTTTCCCTATTTCTCTAATTAATATTTTCCAAACATTATAACAATCAATCAATTATTTGAAACAAAAAACTCCAAGAACGTCTAAATGCATTAGGTTTAGAATTTCCTTATACTCATCTCTCATAACTTAAATTTCGTTTCTAAATCTAAAGGATGACACTTGAGTGGGTTTCAAGAGTTCAAAGATCTTGTTAAAAGATTAGATGCTCAAGAAGACCAAAACCCTCAGAACATGTAATGGGGGTGAGCACAACTCTAAGGATTTTGAAGGTTTCCACAACAATGAAGGATTCATGAGGGAGTTAACTATTCCATATAATGTACAAGAGGGAGTTAGAAAGGGAAAGAACCAATACATCATAAGTGCTACTAAGGCCAAGGCCATGATTCATTTCCAAAACCTCACAATGTTTCTTTATGTGACACAACAATCTACATCCATAACTAGTTCCATGATGAGATCTTGGAGGATAAGACACTCACTGAGGCATTTAATAATGTGAAGCTAGAAGTGAACCATTTATCCAATAGTAAGGGTTTATTTTTACATTATAATAACACTTGAAAGACCTACAAGGTCTATATTCCAAAGAAATGAAAAGTAGTAGTAAGTAGTGATGGAAAGTTTGAAGATGAATTTACATCTAGACAGTCCCATAAACCTATCATGATGAAAGAGGATAATGAATGTGAAGCTTTAAAGTTTAATTCAAGGTCATAAGTGATTTCCAAATAAGTAAAGCATCATCTAGGAACAAAGGAGGTAGAACCTTTAATTACTTCTAGGAAACATCAATAGTTCATTCAAACATTAAGGTATGCTTAGGAGTGTGTTGAGGCTTTGAATATCATATAAATAGAGAGAAAACATATGAATAAATTTGCATACTACTTGGAATTAGAATGAAACATCATATATTTGGAGCCTTCTATATTTCGAAAGGAGGTATAGCAATATGCATGGTGGAGTAATCTTCCATCAAGAAGAATTATGTTTAGATCATAGTGACATGACTAAAAAGGAAGTCAATATTGAGTTTTAGGTCACCCTACAATATCAAGCTTGCAATAGATGAAAGAACATAAAAGTTCATAGTAAGGTTCATGACATGATGGTTCATGTAGAAAAGAGTGGACTACGAGAAGTCGTCTTTCTCGTCACCAATTGCACTTATAATAGAGAATTTATGGCTTTTCATTCATTTATGGGATACATGATGCATCAAATGGATGTGAAGAAAACCTTATTTAATATGATCATTGAGGAAGAAGGTATATATAGGAACCTTAGGGCTTTGAGGTAAATGGTAAGAATCCATATATATGTAAGATTAAGAAATTTGTGTATGGGAAATAGTTGGGATAAAGAGCATGGAATTTCAAGATAAAAGGGTAATACAAGATATATAATTTAGTAGAAAATAAACAAATTTTATTTTATATCATCTACTTTTGGGATTAGTTTTCTCATTTTGGTGTTGTGTATAGATGACCTTCTTCTTACATGTCCAAAAAATCTCATTGCAATATACCAAGTAGACATGAAAATTGACATTGAGATAAAGAACATTGGTACCATATATTATCCCTTGGGTTTGGTCATTTGGAAATTACTAAGGGACATTTTCCTTGGGTAGGCTGAGTATGTGTTTTATGGAGGAATTTTATCTTATGGCCACACCCATGATTACTAGCATAACGAAGATGATATCTTTAAATTCAAAACTCACGGAACCCTTGTTGCAGAAGTAGTTGATTGGTTCCTTCATCTAATTGGTCAACACAAGGAAAGATACATGTTTTTCATCGAACATCTTGATTAGATTCATTTTGGATCAAACGAAAGAGCATTGAGCATTGAAAAAATTTTAACTTCCTAATCCTAAAGCTTATTTGGTTAGATAGATTTCTAGGATCAACAAAGCTATTCTAGAATAATAAATATAATTCTAGAATTGTTGTTTTCCTATAGGACTTGTTAGTTCCTTATCATAATGATTATCCTTGAGTTTTTTAGCATGAACAAATGGAATTTTGATATGAGGCTACAAAGTTTATATATATGATATGCCTCTCAAGCTTTATGTAATGTGTTTTTATTTATCAATATAATTACATCTCCAAGGACACTTTTGCTAAACATATCATGGTATCGGAGCCACTCTAACAATAGTTTTATACGATGAGAGCATCGTGGTGAGGAGAAGGCCATGATATATTAATGAAAAACAAATGTCTAAAACTGAAGCATAGCTTTCCTCACCAAAAATAAAATCATCAAGGAAGTACTTTAGTGATTCAATACAGTTGCTTTAAAGTTTGGCAATCTAGATCTATAATATTTTAATATTAACAAAAAATCTTTTGTGTAGAAATAAAAAGAATTTGTAGATCTCAAATATATTTTTAAGGAACTATAAAAAGAACACGATAAGAAGAGGGAGGGCATAGAAAAGGCTCTATATTGTGAAATTTCCAACTTCTTATAAATTGGGAATTTTTTTTTTTTTAAATGAGTTGAGAAAGTTTCCCGGATGTGGGCGAACGGGACAGGCAATGGGATGGTGGCGGTAGGAGGAGTAGGCACGTGGAGTACATCCCACGCCACCTTGCCTCACGTGTTGTATGTCTTCAATACACCTGAAAGCTCATTCAAGGCCGAGTTAATGTGGCTCGATAATCTACACGGTTCTCTGACTCTCATCCGATGGTGTTCCTCCTTTATAGTTCAGTTCCTTTCATTCACATGTTAAGGCTCCTCGCAAATGCAGTGCTCTGTTGGGTGGATGATTCAGGTTTTCATGTCATTTAGGCTCTCTCAATTCTCCGATAAATTTGTTAACTCACCCCCTTCGAGTCTCCTCTGTTTGGAACAGAATTGTTGTGTGCCATACTCTTTTGGCTTGAGGCAACATCACTATCATGCGGCAAAGAATGGGTTATCATCGGGGTGGAGTTCATGGTCATACCCTACACCACGCTTCTTCCTGCTCAGCGGATACATTCCCTCGCTCTTCTGCTAAAAGGCATCCTACTCCCAGACGAGGTTGTGGTCGTGGCACGGGACATAGCGTAGCAATATCAAGCCCGCATCACACTCATGAGAACTCGGCCCACTTTCAAATCCCCTGCACGCTAAGCAATCATTCCTTCATTGCCACTATCATGATTCAGCTAAGTGAGGGAACAGCAGGCATTGTCCCAGCAACTCCAACTACTACTTCGTAGTCAGGGGTGGAAGACACGCCAAGCACCTCTCACAATCCGGGCGAGAAGGATGATCATCCAAAGAGTTCTCATTTACAAGTCAAGCCTGTTGTGGCATGTTCAAATCTTCGAGGTGAAGAGGACCTGCCGAAAGAAGAGGGCCTTTCCTCTGATGACGACGACCTCTCCAGTTTTGGTTGTCAGACTGTGGAACAATTACCTTCCATTGCTCAAGATTGTTGATCAGGTTATCGTTCTCTTTTTGCAGCTATCGTGTCTGTTCAAGGGGTATTGCTCAGTTGGTTTCTTTCTATGTTTAGTTGTTTTTTGTCTATGTTTACAGTTCGAGTCAATAGTATCACCTTTGTTCAGTAGCTTTGGACCTCTAGTGAGTCTGTGTTTTTTCATGGCGGTTTTGGATTAAAGGTTCCGGTTATAGTCTTAGCTCTAGTTGGTCTGGTGCTACTTTCTATGGGTTGTTTGTCAAATCTGCCATGTGAGTAAGCCATTTTCCAGGCTAGACCTCTCGAGGCTACCTCCTTGTTGTAGAAAAATACCAATAATAGGAGTAGACTTATTCGAAAGAGAAAAAAAAAAATGATTTGAAAAAGTTTAGGCCATCTAGCAATTTTATTTTGCCTTATAACCATGGCATTAGAAAGGGGATAAATGATTTCTTTCCTAAATACACTAGTACTACATGTTTAAAACTTGAATAATGGTCAAAATACATTTTCCTCTTCAAATTATTAATCTATGGTAATATAAACTATCCAAATGAAAATTTATTATTGAAGATCTTAGGAATAGCTTCTAGTAAACAATCAACCTAATACAATTGGTAGTATCATGAGAAACATTAAGATATATTTTGTATTCGTGAAGTTGAAATCAACACCATTGGTTTCAAAAACCCATAGGAAAAATAGCCAACATCTAATGGCTTTTTGCGAAATAAAACCATACAACTTGGTTAAAATGTCTCTATTGACTTAGAGTTAGGGGGAAGGTTTTTATCCCCACTTTTGAAGATAGACAAGCCTTTGCATCATAGGAAAATTGGTAACTTTCAATATTGATTATTCTTAAAAAAATGATTTAAATAAATAAATGAAAGGTTTAGATATATTTATATTTTTTATCTTTAAATAATCATTTAGATTATATAGGTTGATAGTCATGTTTATTTTCGAATGTGGACTTTTAAAATTCTAATTATATTATTAATAATGAATAGGTGGATTGTATGGATTTAATTATTGTAAATATTTATGGTATATTTTTTTTGTAGTTAAATTTAGAAATTTATTTCAAAGGTAGTTATAAATTAAGTTCAAACAAATTGTTTATAAAATATTTTGACTATGAAATAAGGTATGGGTTTCTATGACAAGTCCTATTGATAAGCCATGGTATTGATCCATTATATTGTAACAAATCTTATTTACACCTTAAAAATCTTCAATATGTTTTCTTATCTCTTTTTCTTTAATGTATATATGTTATGTTGTTAATAACAATAATAATAATAAAGTTATAATTTAGTTAACTTTTTTTTATTTTTTAAACATTCATAATGTGAGATGATGAACTAACTATGTTGATATGTACTATCAATTGATTCCTATCATGTTTTATGTCTCATTTAATTTATGTTACCCTCATAAGTAATTCTACCAATATATATATATAATTCATCAAAGACACATTATATTACTAAGTAGATAAAGAGTACAAAATGACACCTCTTGTGCGTAGGTTGAAATGATACGAGCTACAGAAAAATATTGTCTTCAACACACTCTTGTTCAAGCAAAACATCACATTTTTTTTTGTGTGATATCGCTTATAAAGTTCAAAAAATCGACCTTTTCTATTACTACCATTGGTAGGTCTCTCTACCTGAAAATCTTGCTAACTATATTTTGCAGAACTTGAATTAACAAAAGAAACACTATATTTGCTATATAAGTGTCAGTGTCGGACCCACCAACATGTTAGGGGATCTCCCGAGTAACGATTCCCAACTAGACCTCAGATCATTTGGTGTAGGAGTCACAACAGTGGGTCGTATGGTATCGCCTTTATCACACTTATGGATAGAGGGAAGTAAGATGTTCTTGTTGGTAGCAAGGGTTTGACATATACAACAAGGAAAGAAAGGTGCATGAACGATTCTAACACATGGAAAGTTGTATGAGTACGCCCCTTAGAAACCTGTGAAGATACATCACAAACTGGAAAGAAACTTAGCTAACAATCCAAAGTGGTGGTTAAACCAACAACATATTTGAGTAAGATTCATACATACTTATATAGAAAGAGTCCATGCATTCATGCGTAAGCAAGCAATACATATATCATTAGAGTAACCAAGATAGATGAGATACAATAACAACATATGCATGAAACATTATGGGTGTATTATATTAAGAAACGAAAGTTCCAATGATACAGTATAACCATGACTAGCCACTAGCCCCGATAGCAAAACATTACAGTCACTGCCGCCGTCTCTTCCAAAGAGATGTACTAGCTCTGCACTGTGGAAAATCCAAGGCTTGTTATAATACTCTCCAAGATTTCTCTAAGATAATCCTATGAGAAGCTTGGTTGACCAAAAGCCCTTACAATGAGTTATGAGGTACTATACATAGCAAAGGGTGAGGTGACCCTTGAAATTCCCCTTTGTGACTATTCACCTACCCTCCTGACTCTTCAACTACTCTATGACTGTTACATTCAACTATTGACACTTGGACTTCCACTTTAGAGGATGTTACATCCAATGTACACATGTACCCATGTGAGACAAAATATGCTTGGCAAATCCATGTAAACTATCACTAACACTCAGACATTTGTGGTAAGACCAACTCTTTAACATCCTTGCAATGATTGACGCTGCCAAAATGATGCGAAGCTTGGTTGTCCGTGATAGTTTCCATGTGATAAATGGTGACAAAATTAGAAACAAATTAACATATTATCTTCCTTAATTTCATTCAACTTATAACATCCTTTTCAGCCTAATAACAAGCCCACGCAATTGAGTTGAAATGAGGTGATGGTTCCCTTGATAGACCATTCCGAATTCGGTGGTTCATCGTTATGTTTTCCTCCATACCCTATAATAAGTGCTGCTGTATTACGTGCACTCCTTTCGACATATTTCCTGACGAAGCAATTTGAAATAAATATATAGAGCATATCCATACCTTGGATTAGGATTTCCGCCGTCGGTATCCATCATCCAGAAAATCATGTTCACTGATTATTTGTAGGACGTGTTTTTCCTCTACGTCATCTACACTCCTGTAATTTGACCACCACCCCAAAAATGAATTTATCAATTTTTTGTACCGATTTTATAGCGCATAAATGCATGCAAATATCAAAAGAATCTAAAAAAGATTAAAAATTCACCTGGGCATTGAGTACTCGACATCAGTAAAATTTGGATTACTGGTTGACAAGAGTTGATTGCAGGGTTTTCCTTGTAAAGATGATACTGCATCAAAACGTTCATCCATTTTTCGTTTTTGGAGACTTTCAAGGGTACCGCCAACTTCCATTGTGAAAGGTTGCTGTGGCTTTGGACGTTCATGAGCATCTCCTTCATATTCAATCTGGGTCACTTGCCCGTTCTGAAAGCATACTATTCTCTTTTTCATCTGACAATCTGAGTATCCACATTTGAAGGCTGATCCTCGTCACACAAACATTGTTTTACTCATAAGATATCACTGGTTGGTGACTCTGCCTGTTCAATGGACGATTCATATGTCATCCACATTGTCAAAAATTAAGAAACGTTTATAATTGTCAATGGGTTGATTTTGCAATGATTCTAATTTTTTTATATTTTTTATTTGAAATTAAAATTTTCTTAAGTCTTAATTTCCATTAAAAAAATACATGTTGTATCATCTGCATGATGATTATGGGAATATCCCGTGGAGAGTCACAACAAAGTTAATATATAAAAAAAAAATCATAAATATTTACATAAAAAGCAGTATAATATAAATATGATAAAACATTATATGAGTCAAAAGTATCAATCAAAATAAAACGAGTTGCCCCAAAGATCACTGTAAATCATTGGGCACTTGTACCTGTGGTAGAATTCTTACAATTCTTATCCAATTCCTAGGGTTTCTTCATCCCTTCCTTGGATAGGTTTTCAGAAATCTTGTTCCTTTCCAATACAATCAAAGAGTGGTTTTAGCGTAGTGACTTATTAAAAGGATGAATTTTTAAGGGTGACAATGAGATGCAGATTTGAACCACTTGATGACAATATTTCTGTTGCAGTTTTTCTCAAGTGTAAAAACTAGACTATTTATTTCTGCATAATTGTTTGTGCCCCTCCTTAATACCATTTTGAGCTTGTAAAAATATATGTCCCATACCATAAGATTTCTCCTCCTCCACAAGGAGTATCTTGGGTGGAACCATCAAAATAATCCCATGGGAATGTTCTATCAATAACTTCAAGTATAATAGCTTTTGGTTAGGGTCTAGATGATATAGTGCTTCAATGTTATTGCATATAGATGTCCACTCAATTAGGGAGTCATAGATTATGATCAGATTCCTATCCACACAAGAAGGGGGATATTTCAGATTTTTTGTGATGATACTCAGGTGCACCATGTGTGCCAAGATGAGGTGAGTTGTACCCCATTCCATTTGATATTGACTTAGAGGGAGATATAAATCTGATTCTATGCCTCATTGGTTGTTGGGAAATGTAGGAAGAGATGGTCTATGTCTTCATCATGTTCTTTTGCAAAGGAAAAGTGTGATAGTGCCTGTATAGCAGAGATTATCATTAGTAAGTGCTTTATTTGATAATATGCACCACATGAACAACCTAGATTTGGGAGGTGCCATGAGTTTCCATATGGGTTACCACCACCATATAGCCTCCACACATTAATGTTCCGAAAGATAGGAAAGTATATCCATCCCTTGGGTATAACTACCATGAGAGGATGAGTCCCAAATGATTTCATCCTCATATGACAAGTTACTCATCAAGTGCCCCAATGTATTTGTCTAATTGTTTCTCCATATTTCTAGTATCATGAGGTCCCTTGCTGATTTCCAATATTGTGAGAGCAGTGTAGTGTTTCTCCCATCTGCTCTTTTGGGAGAGTTGTGTGACACCAGCCAATTTGAGAGTCTTTCCTCTAGTGGTAGAATGTGTGCATTCCCACAACCCAACCATGCATCAATTCCTAAGCGTACTATCTCACCAGTTCTAATATGCCATGCGAGTCCTTTTTTTATGACCCATATGGAATGCATAATGGCTTTCCATATGATGGATGACCCATTTCTGCCCATGTTCAGCCTAGGAACCCATTAGATAATGTTAAGAGGGTATATTTATTTGTGATAAAACAGCTCTTTCCATAAGTTGTCTCATGTTATTATGGGCAAGCCCAATTTTACTCCAAGAGCAGTTACAAATATATTCAAATCTTTTATGCCCAAGCCTCCCCATTTTTTGGGATTTCCAATTATCTCCCATTTCACTGAAGCAAAGGTCCTTCCAACATACTTCCCTCTCCATAAGAAACTGAAACATATTCATTGTATTATGTTGGTGATGCCCTTTGGTATCAAGGCCACAACCATCCACATATAGCTTGTAGTACTCATTTGATTAGTACTAATCTACCTGCTCTAGATAGCTATCTCTCCTACCAAATATTGATGGGTCCTTCAATTTTTTCAATGAGCCAAGACCAGTCCACTATACAATAATCATTTGGTTTGATTATGAAGTGGACATACTTGAGGCTCGCTTAATGTCTAGTTGAGTGAATTGAAATTATCTTCGAGCATATCTTTTTTCATTTAGTGAACATCATACAGGCATAATCTTAGCTTTATTGTAATTGGGCATCATTCTTGTAGCTTTACAAAGTAGGGACATAATATGTTTGAAACAAGTAGTGTAGTGAATGGCTTCATCTAAGAATATTAGTGCATCATCCACAAATGAAAGATAGGATACATATTTCATTTTCACTAGAGATAATGACCCCTATGCTCAAGAATTAAATATGAGCCTACTTAATCCTTGCATGATGAGGAAAAATAAGAGGGGAGATAATGGACACCCTTGTGTGAGGCCATGCTCAACATTGAAAATAGTGGATGCAACCCCATTAATAAGTATGCTATATGATGCAGATGTGAAGCAACACATGATCCATTTTATGATAGAATGAAGCCAAGATGGGTAAGGATAAGTTAAAGTTATGTCGAGCATGCTCTTTCAAAAGCTTTAGAAAGGTTGATATTGAGAATGATGCTTTTACGGTTCTTGAGCATAATGAAGTGTAGACCTTCTTATGTAATACCAATGGGTTCATGGATCTGTCTATGATTGTGGAATGCAAATTTCTCGTTGGAATCTACTTGGATATGATGGGCTTATGCAAATAGCAATGATTCCTTTACAGTATTATGCAATTCAAATTCCTCAAGTGAGGATGATTTGAATTTAAAAGGAGTGTTTGGCTTATAGTTGGAGTTCATGAGTTACAAAAAAATGTGAAATGATAAAAAATACCCTTAGTCCCACCCACTGTCTAATTTTGTCCAAACTATCCAAGAGTGGTGCTTTAATGATGAAACAATCCAATCTTCGGGTGAGTGCATCCTTGCCAATTCTCCTACTCCTTCAAGTAGGCTAGATTTTGGTCGTGTCTATATTCAGGAGACTATGAGAATCCAATAGGTGCTAAAAATATTAAGTTAGGGGATCAGTTTGTGCTCGTGATCTCCATAGAAGTATAGAAGTTTAGATCTCCCACAATGATGATATATTCCTTATCCATAAATGATGAAGTCATGATTTTATCCTCGAAGCCCACAAGATTTTGTCAGGGTCCATATATATTTATCAAGGAGAGTGGGGCATCTAGTTTAATAGATGTGATGTCTGCACCGAATAGACCTTCACAACCCAAAATATTTTCAATCCTAGTAGTTCTATTATTGAAACCAATGGAACAGCTCTCATTGACCTCTCACATCAAGGGTATTGAAGGTCCAACGAGGTAGAATGAGTTTCAGTAAGGAGTTGATGGCAACTGCCTCACCCAATGTCTCTTGTAGGAATAATACATTGATCCTTTCAAATTTAAAAAGTCTCTTAAGTACTAAATTTTTGTCTAGGCTCCCCAAACCCTTGCAATTGTAACATAGGCACTTCATGGGGTAACCAATTCAAGTTTTCCTTTTGCTCTAAGAACCCAGTTACTCGAAGTTTGTATTCTTGTTGCCACCTCAATCCATTCTGGCTAGATGCCCTTAGATATATAAGATTTCGTATTCATGATCTTCTAAGATTTTGGGGGAGGTCCGTCACCGAGGCCAAAGGTATCATGGAGCTTGGGGTGGGAAAGGGATCAAAGATTATATCTATGATGGTAATTATTGCCTGATGATTCAACCCATTCAGTATGTAATGAGAGTTCACCCTCAATTGTGGTAGGATCAATGGCCAGATTTGTCTCATGGGCCATAACAACAAAAAATGGGATGGTACTCAAATTTCATGCCAATAAAGCCAAACTCATGCAATAACTGATAAATGGGCCTATTCAGAATTAAAAACATGACAATATATGGAGGAGAGGATATGAGACTACCCGGATTCTGACGAGTGCGAGAGGAGTGAGATCTAGTGACCCTTGCAGCTCAAGGCCAAGCATATGATTGTTGAGGAGTCATTCGATTCTCTCTCTCCTATTGTAGGAGTTCCGTTGATGCATTTTGTGCACGAGTCTATCCAATATCCAATTTTGTCTGCGTGCCCATTGTTGTGTGTCTCTTAGGGCACTCAATGTGAACAGTTGTGATCAATGATTAGTCTTTATAGAAGTAATTGAATTCACGGCAGGGCCTACACTAGAATGATACACCCTCCTAATTTAGGATCTGCCATGTGATGAGCCCCCTGTATTGCAAGTGGAGACTTTCTACTAGCCCTTCTCTAGTATGGAGATGTACCAAAATTTTAGCAATGGTAATGCTCCCAAATTCAATGTATGATCTATCATGGTCTAGGTAAATCCCTAGATTGTTCCCAATGCACCTGAATAAATGTGCCGACCGTAATTGTTGACTGAGAATTTGGCTCCAAATCTTCAGAATCCATCATTTTAACCTAGTCATGGAATAGTTTTTTCCTCTCACTCAGTCGAGAGTCATCATGTTGTTAGTGTCTGCGGCATGCTTATTCCTTCACCAAATACTAGCAGTCGCCCACTAATACACTAGCGTGTGACTCAGAGGGGGAGAAATCTTCCGATTTATTCCAAAAAAATATATATATATATCTACAGGCAAGGAGTGTGATCCTTTTACCTGTTGTTTCTATGTTTTTAGTTAAAAAAAAATAGGAACTAGATAAAGAATAAAGCATGCAATCTTTTTTTCTAGTTAAACCTAGCATAAAGCATGCTAGACTAGTTGTAAAAAAACAAAAAAACCTTCATTTGCTGTGTAAAGTTTTGCTTATGTAATAAGGCAAGCTATCCATATGAATAAGAAGAGGAGACTTGGCTGCCAAGCTAGTTAGAGGAGGCGAGGCCAGTGTTTTTGTTATGAACTCTCTCAATGTAATGAAACAGAGGATATGTGGTGAGTTAGTACTGTGAAATCACTGAATTCGTTTTGTTCAATCCCCCACTTCCACGTGAATAAGGATTATTAAAAGATGGTACTCGGTTGTGCGTTTAAAAAGATTAAAAAGATATTATTTAAGGTTGGGCGATATCATGCACAGGTGACAAGACTATGTTATTAATTGTGTGGGCAGCATATTCTATAGTGATTGCTTTGAAGGCGATTTTCCAACGTCTAGCTCGAGGTGGAGCTATATGCGTTGAATTTCTCCATTGTTTTTGATTGAATACAGATAGTTGTGAGTTATTAATTGTGTGGACAACGTATATGCGTGTAGTTTAGTTATAATTTTGTTGATTACAGATGGCTGTGTGTCCCTGAAACAACTGCGTGGAGAGGGGTCTGCTGGTAGAGCAGTTATTACCCAATTATATCAACAGCAACACAGCCCGTGCCTACAACAAATGTAATTCAATTTGATTTGAATGCTGGGTGCTCCTCAATTAATTCGCTGAATGCTCTGTTGCCCACATCACATAGCGATTCAGTTGTTGGACGGTTTGAATTCCATGGTGATTCGTTTAATTTGGATATCTTTGTATCGGATTGGGAGTTAATCCATTGTGCTTGCATAGTGTAGTGTAAATCCTTTCTTTGAAAGGTCGCCCATAGTAATAAATATAAATTTGGGATTATTTTTTTTTATTTACTCCCTCTCATTATAAATTAGGAAGACTCTGACTGTTTAGAAAAGGAATGAAGCTATCAGTTTAATGACTGATACACTTGAAGCGAATCCAAGGGAGAGAGAGGCAGATATTGAAGAGATTACAGCCAAATTGGAGAGACTATCATTAGAGCCAACACCCTCACCATCATTAGTGGTATGAGAGTGAGCAACTAACATTGAATTGAATATGAGGAGGAGGAAAAGGATGGTTTTCAGAGTTGGAAGAGGACGAGGACGTGGTGGAAGAGGACGGCCTATTGCGAATGCTGAAATAATGGAAAGTCTAGAAGAGGTGCGAGCTAGATTGGATGCGTTAACCTCAGAGAGGAACATAGATGATGGCGATGTCAGTGAGCTCGAAGTTGAAGCTACAAAGGAGGAAGCTGTACAGGTTAATCCTGAGATGAGGTTCTTTCAGTCAGTGTTGAAATCCACAGCGAGGCCATGGAACGAATTAGTGCCGCTCTACCAAGGAGGACTAAATCGAGAAGAATTGATCGACTGGATTGATAGCATGGAGAAATTATTCGATTATGAAGAAACGTAAGATGAGAAGAAGGTAAAGTTTGTTGTCACCAAATTAAAAGGCCATGCAACACTCTCGTGGGATGGTGTGCAGGCGGAAAGGAGGAGACTAGGTAAGTAGCGAATCAAAAATTGGAGCAAAATGGTAGCAAAGTTAAAAGGTAAATTTTTTCCTAGTAACTATCGGCAGACATTATTTAGACAAATGCAAAATCTTAGACAAAGAGCCTTAAAAGTAAAAGAATACAAAGAACAATTCTATAAGGTGAGCATAAGAGCTGGAGAATCCCAAGAAACACATGAGAAGGTAGTTAGATATATGAATGGCCTCAGGATGGACATTCAGGATGAGATAAGTCTGTTGTCTCCTAAAACAGTAGAGGAAGCTTATGAGATAGCACTGAAAGTTGAAGAAAAACTCATGAGCAAGGAAGTAGTGGAAGATCTACAGCGCCTATAGAAGGAGCTAGCACTACCTCAACCCAGCATGCACCCACACGAGGTGATGCAAGAGGCAGAGGGAGTTTTTCTTGAGGAAGAGGAGGCAAAGGAGGAGGTAAAGAGATAAGATGCTACATATGCAATAAGCTCGGACATAGAGCTTTTGAGTGCCCAAAGAATGCATAAATAAAGTAGAGGAATGCAATTGTGTCTCCAGCTCATGAAGAGGCACGAGTGGCAGCAGTAACAGAAGAAGTAAATACACCAGAAAGAGGAGAGTCTCTGGTACTTAATAAAGTTCTTCTTAAGCCAGCAAAAGAGATGGCTAAACCGCCACAAAGGAAGACTTTATTCACGACAGTATGCAAAGTCAAAGGGAAATGTTGCCACATGATCATTGATAGTGGCAACAATGATAATTTGGTTTCTACAGAAGTAGTGGAGAAATTTAAGCTCAAGACAATGAAGCGTCCAACACCTTATAAAGTGTCATGGTTAAAAAAGGGACATCAACTGCTCATAAGTGAAGAGTCTGAAGTGGAATTTCAAGTGGGCAAGTACAAAGATAAAATTGTTTGTGATGTGATACCTATGGACGTGTGTCACATATTGCTCGGAAGACCTTGGCAATATGACAAAGCAGCCATGCATAATGGGAAGAGAAACACCTACAAGTTTGGAAAGGAAGGTGTCAATCATATATTGTTGCCTTTGCTGGAAGAAGATGTACCGGGACAGAAGACTGATTCAAAAACTCTGTTACTTGGAGGAAAGGAATACTTGGAGTAGATAATGGATGTACAGTTGAGACGGGAAGAAATTAGAGCAACTAAGTTGGAAGAGGAGGTTTCCATTGGTGAAATAATGGAGGAAGTAGTCAAGACTCAAAAGTCTTGTGATTTAAAAACTAATGAGTTATGCATGTTTGCATGTATAGAACAGTAAGATGAACAAGCTTTAGAATTTGTCCAAGAAGAGTTGAATCTGAAGGCTGTTCAGATCGATGATGAGAAAATGAAGACGAAGGAGTCTAATCAAAATGTTGGACCAGCTGATGATTGGTCAAAAGTTGTTGAAGGTATAGAAAATTGTGTGAAGTTTCCAAGTTCTACTCCTAAGGAAGTTGTTGAATTGTATAGAAAACTAGATCTTGAGAGAAGAGAGTTGGAGAGACAGAGGACTTATGTGCAGGTTAATTTACTCAAGAATGAAGGGAAGAGAATTTTTATGAATGACAGTCATGAAGGAGAAGATGGTAGAAAAGCGAGACTAGATGACAGTCTCATGTTAAATCCAAATCAACATACTAATGTAATGATAGAGGAGTCGTTAAAGAACTGAGAGCAGCATACTGAAGTATTGCGAGAGAAAGCTGAGGAGAAAGCGAGTGAAAATTTTTTGAGTCCTAAAAAAGACTTGGAGGTGCAGAGAGAAAAGTTGGGGATTGAATCGACAAATGAGACGAGTGGGTCTTGTGATTTCAATGTTGACAATTTGATTGTGTTTAGAGGTGATGAGCCAAAGCATGTTGCAGAGGGACACGAAGCTTGGGAGGTAGCAACATCTATGGTGGCAGCGGCACCAACACCTATGGTGGTAGCTAAATTAACAAGAATTGGGAACAACAATAGTAAGCTAGACATAGGAATTGAGGAAATATGGCAGGTGATGGTGCAACGATACAAATGGAGGAAAATAGAAATAGCAGCAACCAAGATCAATAAGAACTTGAACGTGATTGACATGAAGAAGAAAATGGAGCAAAGGACAACAGAAATGCATCGGCACCAAAGGAATAAAGCATTTGGAAGGTTGCAAAATTTTCTACCATGGGAGTATGATGCATGAGCATGTGACTAAGAGGGGGGAAATCTTCCCATTTATTCCAAAATGAGCATGTGAGCCAGCACCCTCACCGTCACCCACACCCGGGCAACTTAGTACACTTCAATTTTTTCTACCCATCCTCTCAGGGTGTGATTTACCAGGAACGTTCACCCAAGTGTGGCTAGTTATCATCTCACTCTAATACTGTGGCTTCTTCTTGAGCCGGTATTTGTTGTGACATGGCTTCGAAACATCCATAAGTGTGAACATGGTGTTTTGGGTAAGTAACCCTTGAGTCCACACCTTGGTTGTCACTTAGGTTGAGCCCTAGGTTCTCTATGCAAAATGTGGCTACTTCTTGACCGAGTAAACCCTGAGCTGCTAAGCAACCCTGAGCTGCCAAGCATGCTTCTCCAGAACCAGATTTTTTATGCACATGTTGTTCATATTCCCAATATTGCAACTCAAAAGGAGACTGTATTTTGAGTAATGGTTTAGGCCGCTAGTCATGTAAATTGTATATGAAATCCAAATTTTTTGGGGAGGTCTGTTATAGAAGCCCCAGGTCATTGAGGTTGGCCACTCCATCCTCCATATTAGATATAAATACCCCAAAGTGGACATCAAGTTCATGGGTTTCTCAAGTGTTTGAGTGGTTGGATGCTGAGGTGGATCAAACGTTAAAATTGGTGTTGTATTCATCAAGTCTCATGAATAGTCAACCACCTCTTTTTCCATGCAAATGTTTTACAATTTGTTCAGATGAAAATGCTCAAAAAATGTTGATGCCTTCTGCCCAGAAAAGTTGTGGTCCACCGAATATTCTAGAAACTCCTACTCGGGTAGGTTATCCTTTCTCAACTTGTTGCCATACCTCGCAACTATTCCAATATTGCTAGCCCCATCCAAGTGTGTAAGGTGCCCAATGTTTGAGGGTCACAGAACTTGTGGTCGCCACTTTTGTCTAGTTTCTAGTAGTCCCTAGGTTTCCGGTGTGATTCTAGGGTTTTTCCTCCCCAGGAGAGCCATGATTTATGCAATGCATGCTACAATACTCTCATCCAGGTTTGGCTAGTAGGGACCAATTTCTTATTTAGTAGTGAATGAAAATTGTGTAATTTATTCTATTTTAGGAAAATACAAATTTTATAAGGGAAGTAGGAGAGTGAGAGATTACCTATAGCTTCGATTTAAAAAAAGAGTTTCAATATTTGGAATATGGAGATGGTTAAGAATAATTTAGCTGCATATTTGGTATTCTATGAGAGGCTAGAGCTAACCATTTTTAAGAAAATCCCATGAGAGGCTAGAGCTAACCATTTTTAAAAAAATCCCATACTTGATGGTATTTGAAGATCTCATCATTAATCATCCAATAAGTAGTTAAACTCAAAAAATCAATCCATAACGGTTCAACTTCCTTTTTCACAAAATATAAAAATGCAAAGTGACCATTTCTGCTAAGTAGAGTTTCATCATGTCTAAGAGGCATATGATTCCATGGTAGATGTGTTGGCTGATAAAAGAGTTGGGCTAATAAAGAATGTTGACAAAAGATTATAGCAATGCTGATTTTTAAACCTTTAGCGTGAAAGTGGAATTAAACTATGGTGCATCAATACGAATAATTAGGCAATTAGTGGACAACTCATTAATAGGGAGACAGGATGGTCTCATGTCAGATATCATTCTCAACATTCAGAATTAATACCCTGAAGGCGGGCAGCATTGTTGTAATGCCAGGGTTCGGCCCCGAAACACCAGACAGAGGTTTATATTGGCGCTTAAGCTTGGGACAGCTTGTGGATTTGAGTCGAATTTAGAAAATGCAACTGGGATCTATAATATAACTTCTCCATGGGCAAGGTGAGGGGAGCAGGCTCCCGCAGCATAGCCTTAATGGTGCTAGTTGAGAGCTGTCACTGTGATGAGGCCAGTGCAATGAATAAAGCATGACATCATAATAAAAGTCATGAATTTCCACCCTGGTTGACTCCGGGGAAGACCTTTATACAAGGTAAGCAAGGCCATTATTCTAGACGCCCAGGTTTGTGACTAAAACGAGATTCTGCGTGTGTCAACATTGCGGGGGGCGTTGGAGATAGCGTGGAGGGAGAATTACAACTCTCGACCGACAGGGAGAACGGGGAGATTACATTTGTGTGACTATTAAAAATGAAGATTAAAAACCCAAAACCCTAACTAAAAACACATAAGTTTAGTATGAGTGGCCAGAAATCTGGAGTAAACCCACAAATCTAATTGCGCACAAATATAATTGTGCATCTAACTTTCAATCTACACATTCCATTCTAATTAACTTAATCTCATCTTGCTGGTTATTGTTGGAATAAAAATTAAACCAACTAATCTACATCTCAACAAACAAAAAAATTAAAATTAAAAACCCAAAACCTAACAAAAACCCATAAAATTAGTATTCGTGGCAAGAAACGGATCCAATTGTGCACAGATCTAATTCTGCAGCTAGAGATTCAATTGACACATACCATTCCAATGAACTTAATCTCTGAAGAACACATTGATTCATCGGACAGTATATTTTTTTCAAAGAACCAGACACGTTAGAAAAACAAAACCCTAACAATCGAAAGATATTATAAAATATGAACAGCTCTTCATTTTATCCCTGAAAAACACATTGATTCGTCGGACAGTATATTTTTTTTCAAAGAACCAAAGACGTTAGAAAAACAAAACCCTAACCATTGAAAGACATTATAAAATATGAACAGCTCTTCATTTTCAAACCCAAAAAAACTCGTCAAAGCAACTGACCTGCTCATCAGAGGCAGCCGAAGAGTCCAGCAAGGTGGTAGGATTGATACCAGGTGGTATTACCAACAAATTTGAATGTGCTGTTGACATACGCGGCCCCTCCGTGTTTTCATACCGGGCGGCATTACGTTGGGAAATAGACGACCCACTTCTCGCATCTATGCTCTCAACAAACCTGCCTCCGAAACCATCATTTGCATCTATGCTCCAAACAAACCTGCCTCCGAAACCACCATTTGCATCTACGCTCTCAGAAAACCTGCCTCGGAATCCACCATTTGTCATACTTATTGGTTCCAGAGAGATGTTGCCAGGGACAGTGATACACCGGTTCACACTTACCAAAATAGGTGGAGGATGTACACTGTTATTATTATGGTAGTTGTTCATTATACCCATTGAAAAGATGGAGTTTGAAGGGGGAATATAATCAAAAGGGTTCCGCACGTGCTCCTCCTGATAACTGCAACAAACTGGAATAATGACAGGTGAGATCCATTCCGGTGTCTGAGAATTAGGATCGTTGTCCCTTATACCCACTGAAAAGTTTGAGATTGAAGCAGAACTATAATGAGAAGGGTTCCGAACATCAGCCCCATGATAGCTGAAACAATCTGGAATAATACCAGGTGACCTCCATTGTGGTGTCCCTGCAGTATTATATTCATACTTTAGGCATTGGTCGTTTTTAAGGGGGAAATGGGTTTTCAACCCAGGCAGTGGAGATGACAGAAATGGCAATGGAGATATCAGAGATGGCAAAGCAGAAAGCAAAGTGGAGATAACAGAAATGGCAAAGCAAAAGCAAAAATAGCTCTACCTGCAACGATAAATAACTCACTATTATTACGTAGGGTGCTTTATTTTCATACTCTGTTTTTTAAATAATAATGAATGATTATTTAATATTTATTTTAATTCTTCGTTTTGAGATAATAATTAATGATTTTCATGATGGTTGGGGGAGCATTTGGATGAATTAGTGGAGGCGATATAAGGAGTCCCTGGGTCGTGCTTGTAGCTTGTAACTATATTTGCATTGGGGTTTCAATTAAAAAAAATGTATTCACATCATGGTAGATAAATAGGCTTTACATTGTGGTTGTTATAAAATATTTATCAGATACTGGAATATAAATAGTGGTTATAATAAAAAAGATGTATTTACATCATAGAAGATAAGTAGGCTTTACATTGCTTTTATAATAATAAATTTAGGGCATCATGGAAAAGTAATAGGCTGAACTGGTGAGTGAAGGGATGTAACTGTTCAAATTGGTATAGAAAGGATGTAACTGTTCAAATTTGTATAGACTGTCTTAAATACAATGTTTGCTGAAATTTTCAAATAAATTTAAACTTTAGTATTTTTTTGGTTTTAAAGGTTAATTTTATATAACTGTATTTTAAAATAATATTATATTACAAATTATATTTTATGTGTTTGATTTATAGTTATATTTATTAATGAGTTGTTTGATTTTATTTTGTTATATTTATTAATGAGTTGGCTGAAATTTTAAATAAAAATGATTAAAAATAACAAATTTGAGATATTATTTGTATACATATTTTGATTTTTTTGTTATCTTTATTACTGAGTTAGTTGAAAATTTAAATAAAAATTATTAAAAATAAAAAAATTCCAAATGTTTTAGGTATACATATTAAATATTAAACAATAGAGTTTTTGAGATTCTCAACTGATTGATATATTTAAAAATACATATTTATTATAAAAAAATTTATATTAATTAATAATTTATATGAAAAAATAATTATTTAATTTAAGATTGCTAATATTATAAAGTATAGACTTATTTTAATATATAAATGAAATAGTTTTTTTCACTATATATTTTAAAGTTAATTTTAACCAAATTCCAACTTTAAGCTTGAGTCTAACTTGTTTAATATGTAGAATTTTAGGGTTAAAGAGTTTTTCAAGGTGCTAAATCTATTTCTCATTCAAAAAATTATTTTAAATATCAAAAGATTACTATATTTCTTAAAATGGTATGCCTCATTGGTGTGAAAAACTATTTATTCTACTAGTAAAACTAAAACTAAAATACATAAAATCAATGAATTTATATAAGAGATATTAAATAATGGGCTTAGTATGAAATAATTTTTTTTAGTATATTTCTACGGAGTTATCTTTAGTGAGATTTTTTGGAAGTTTTTACGGTGGGTTTTTCGAGTAAAATTTCTCTCATATCCAAGAGGAATTTATTGAAATCGCAAGCTTCATGGGTAGTCATGTGCAAATATATATGAAGGAAATAATTGTTAAACAAATTCATTTATAAAAATACATTGGTAGAATTGTGCATGAAAATGGAGAACAAGAGCATAGTAGTCATGGAGCTAGGGTTTTTGTGTAGGTGTCATTAGGCTTTGAAGGAGATGGTCAACGTGAAAAATTCTAAGGACTAATATTACCAAGTGGGCTATTTTTCCATGATTTTTCAAAAAAATGATTGTTCAATTTCCACTTTTTATAAGAATGATTTACCCAAATTACACAATATAAAATTATTGTACCTTACAAATCACCAACATTATATAGGGAGTATTTAGAAAATAATTATAAATTTGAATCATTTTATAAATATATCATTAAACATTCTGTAATTTTCCTATTAGGAACTACTGAGATTCGCTAATGTTTTTGAATTTTAAGATCATTTTTCATCCTTAAAATTTTCCATAAGATGATATTTAAGTGGGGGTGGAGAGGGGCCCCCTCCTATCACAATCTGGTAATAGATAAAGGGAAGGGGTTCAAGGTAGGTTTTGCATTTGCAACAGAAGGTGTGTTAGGAAACAACGAAGGATTGGATAGAGTAGTTAACCTAAGCAAGAATGGCCAAAGAAGTGATGAGGAAAGAAGTATTGTGCGGAATCATAGAGACTAGTAGGAAGACAAAACATCAAAAGGGACCACTAGGCCATGTAAACCTAAAATAGTGGCAATCCCAATGAAATTAATCATTGATAGTGAGACATATGATTTTAGAGAGCGCGTGTGATGATATGCAATTACATGCAATTTTATGGGCCTCTAGATCACATAAAAAAATTATGTGAATTGATCAAACCCTAATAGAGACCAAGAGGGGATATTAAGTTGCATTTGTGGTCAAAAGGGTTTCTTTATTATGTTTGCAAATATGGAGGATAGAAATCGAATATTTGGTGGCGGTTCCAACTTCTTTGCATTAGATGGACTGTACATGCCACCAAGGATAGAAAACATCACTCTAGATAAGGAGACCTTAACTAAGGTCCTAGTTTGGGCTAGGTTGTTGTTGTAGCGTCCACAAACACCCTCTAAAATTTGGCTCGCATACATATTTCGGAGACTACCTTGGATCATGTGATCGATCATTCCTTGGTCACCTGTATCTAAGTTGATGATGTCCCTAATTAGGGTTCCCTACTCTCCTCCAAATGCATAAGATTAAGGGGCATTCATGTGAGCAGAACCAAAAATAGTTCGCTACTATTTTTGTCTCCATGCCCCTTTTTACCCCTCCCCCTTTTGTGTTGGTGACTTTCCTTTCTTGAAGGGGAGATGTGGCAGCTTTTGTTTGGTAGTGTACTCATAAAGCCATTAAGAATATCAATTATGAACATTGAACTAATGAGGTTGAATAACTTGTTGGATGAGATTGTGTGGCTTAGCCTCGAGAACAAAGGATGGGATGGTTTCATATTATATTGATTGAGGTCATCGATGACACTAATGGGTGAATCATTAAGATTTATTTTAGACACTATGGTCTAGACGTATGACTTATGTTTTGACATTAGTTGATTTGTTACTTCTTACTTATGGACTCATGATGGATGGTTATCTAGAGCTAAAGCCTAATTGAGCTATGGAAGAGTAATATATAGGGTTAGAAGAGCTACTGAAAGGAAAAACCGTTAGAGCTAGGCCAAGTTGGACTATGCACTGTGCAACTCGAGTAGCTAGTCAGTCTCGTGACAACTTTGACTGCGCCTTGCATAGTTTTGACATTCAGTCTCCAAGCCTCCTCGTGAAAATTGCACAATCTTCATAGACAGTCACACATGTATGTTGCATGTCATTCCGCTAGTTTTTTTTGGTTTTCTACTGTCATATTTCTTGTCATGAGTGTTTCTATGTCTCTAGGTATCACAAGTGTTAGACTACCCCTCAATAGCATAGGTACATTGGCTTCCACAAGAGGAGAGTCAATGACACTGTTCAGAGCACAATTGGGGATGAAGTCGATCAAGTGGTTATGAACTTGCCTAACTATGAAGGCATCAAGTTGTTCGTGGAATATGATATCAATATGAAATCGCAGCGACATCACAGTGAGCAACACAATGAGCAGCAACAAAAGGTAGCACACTTGCATGTGACACATGCAAGAGGAAGGTTGTTGACAAAGTAGAGGCGGAAAAAAGTTGCAAGTTCTAACAGATCCACTTCTTCTGAATGAAACTTTGGAGACTGAGGCTATGAGGAAATGACACAACAAGAGGATCGCGCGAAGGTAGAACATGAGCTGCATAGGTGAGAGAAGGATTTGTAGGAGGAACATGTACGACAGGAGGCGCAACATGCATAGACTAATGAAATTGCGCCCATACAGGCCATAGATCCATTCAAGAGTCGCCATGGAGAAGACACAGTGTCCAATGCTATCGATCACATGCAAGGGTATGGAGGAGCATGGATGTCATTGTGTGCATGCATGAGACCCCACCCATTTGGCACACTCACCGAGGTGAAGACAAGAAGCAAGTTCACCCCACCCTTTGCTATATATAGTACCTCGTAACTCATTGTAAGGGCTTTTGGTGAGCCAAGCTTCCGATAGGTGCATCTTAGAGAAATCTTGGAGAGTATTGTAACGAGCTTGGCTTTTCCACAGTGTAGAGCTAGTACATCTCTTTGGAGGAGTAGGTGATAGTGACTGTAACATTACGCTATGGGGGCCAGTGGTTGGTGAGGGTTGTACTATATGATTGGAACTTTCACTTCCAATTATAACACAACCATCATGTTTCATGCATATGTTGTTATTGTATCTCAACTATCCTAGTTACTCTAATGATATATGTATTGTTTTCTTATGCATGGATGTATGGAATCTTTCGATATAAGTATCTATGAATATTAATTAGATGTGTTGTTGGTTTAACCATCACTTTGGATTTTCATGTAACATTATTTCTAGCTTAGGATGCATCTTCGCTCATGTGTTCCCTTCCAAGCCATGTGCTTTCATAGGTTTTCAATGGGTGCACGCATCCCACTTTCTATGTGTTAGAACCGTTCATTCACCTTCCTTGGCTTGTTTCACATGTGACACCCTTGCTTCCAACAAGGGCATATTACTTTCTTTTGTGTGCAACTATGGTCAAGGTAATACCATACGACTCACTGATGGGACGCCTACAGCAAACAATGTGAGGTCTAGTTGGGAATTCTTAATAGGGATATCGCCTGAAATGTTGTTGGGTCAAGCATCGACAAAAATTTGTCGCTAGAAGGAGGGACATATGAAAAGCTAAGTCCTCATCTTTTGTTTTGAGTTTTCGCACATCTATCATGGATTTTGTTATAGTTCGCTCTTTGAAATGTCTGTCCAATGGACATATATTTCAGATCAAGAGGGAGTTTTTGGATCACTTGTCACAAATCATGTATGATGGTCAAGGCAAAGTGGCCTCGATTAAGCATATAGATGCCTTCCATGTGCTCATGGAAGGCATGGAAGATTTTAATGAAAGAGAGGTTTGTTCATTGCTCGCACACACACTTCAAAACCACACATCATAATGTTGTGGCATACTACCTCATAACACAGTGCACTCATTCAAGCAGTTCAGCGATCTAATCAAATCCATTTTCTGCCATTTTGATCTTGAAGTACATGATAAAAAAATTGTTAAAACAATGGAAGGACCCACACAAATTATCTATGAAGTTTTCAGAGCGCTTCATGGATAGATTTGAATATTACCTTATCAAATATATTAATCCCAAGAAGAAGTTCAAGCTCAAACCCTACAAAACATACTTCATTGATAATTTTGTGCAATCATAGATGGACACGGTCCTTGTCACAAGTGATTGTGTGTCATCCCCTTATGAAATAGTTCCATAATTGTAGAGCGATGTGGGAGAATATGTGCACACATTCGTTCAATTGTCACATCCTCCTAACATCACTTCTTTCAGTAGTCACACAGATTGGGTTAAAAATCCCATGGGTTATCACATGTATTTCATACCCCAACCTCCATCTTCATATTCTCATTATCCTTTAGATTGCACTGTCTTATGTTCTTCCATTCTACACTCTACAATTATTGTGAATGAGGACCAAGCTATCGACGGAGTTGCTATTGCAAAACCAACCTGCACTGCCATTCATGAAGAGTATTATTGGGAGATTAGGCGTCAACCCTCGGCGAAGGGTGAATTACATTTGTCCAAGCATCCTCCATTATTCCCTAACATCGCTCGTGATTCTGACATCCCTCGTGATTCTACCATCCCTAATTTGACATGTGTATCTGTGTCTGTGGATGCACCCATTGTTGATCATTCGCATAACACACCAGATATTAGTCCATCATCTGACAATGTAGAGGAAAAATCATTTATTGAAGATCTACTTGGTTTTCCATTTGCTTTTTCTAGAAACACAGAGTGTGAACATTCATTCTTCTCATCTACCCCTCTGTGTGATTCATCAAATCATGGGCATGCAAACAAACATCTTGAATTTTGTGATCTTGGTTATCATGATCTCTCTACTTCTTCATTTGATAATGATGTTGACTCAATCATTGTTAATCTGTGCAATGGTCTATGATGGTCTATCAGTCGATGAAGTCGAAACCCCGTAGGCTGTCGAGGCACTTCAACTCGAGTTGATGGTTATGTCACGCCCTCGCTATCCTGAGGTTAGTTTCACTTCCAAGTAGGAAATTGTTCGAACACCCAAGGCTCCTAATGACTCATTTTTATGCACTTAGGGTCAATATAACACTCGTATTTCACTTCCTGCACTCAAACTACACGATCCCTTTACTCATGCATTGGAGAAATCTTACATAGCAAGTAGGCATGCATGACACAAGTTGTCTTTGCTTCTTTCGTTTGCTTGCATGGAACAATCAAGAGTGTGCATATGCTTAGCATCTGCATGCATCATCACACCAAACCATGGTAATTCCATGGACCACATGTCATGCACTTGCACTCACTTATGTTTTGTGGATGCATTGAAACCCAAAGTGTGTTTGGATTCACTGTTATATCTTTCATGTTTGCTAGTTCACACACGTGTGCTATTCACGAACCATGCCTTTGCCCACATGGGTCAACCAATACGCTGATGGATTATTTGGAAGTATCACTTTACATAAGCACACCCATCAATTGTTACCTTAGGAGTAGGAGTAGTGCTTGCTTTTGGTTTGATTGCTTGCATGCATGTTTTCTTCTTACTTTGCACATTTGTATGTTTGCCTCCTTGTTTTCTTACTCGCTTTTATTATGCATTTAATTTTGATTTTTCTTTGTTTTGTTGGTTTTTTGGTTGTTTATGTCTGTAGGTTAGTTTCACATGAGACCATGTGCGACTTTTGCAACAGGCTTGGTAAAGTACAAGAGGACTTGTGTAGTTATCAATACTTGGTTTTCTGTCATCCTTTCTCTGTATGAAGAACTTTTTGTCTTTAGTCTATGATACATCAATGGAAAATACATATTGTTTGAAGTGAACCTTGGTTAAAGCACAATGCTTGCATGCTTACTAGTGTCACCTACTCTAGTCAATTACTTTTGGGTTAATCCTTGTCAGCTCAGTCACGTAGAGCAAGATGAGGGGGGAAACCTTAACAAGCACATTAGAGCTATATATAAACTACTTCTCTGAAGGAAAAACCTCTTCTATTCTCAATAAATCGGGGTCTCTCTTCTGAAGGAAAATGAAGAAGAAAATCTAAAAAAAAAATGAAAATTTTAAAAATGAATAAGGTGAAAGAAGAGAATGGATTCCTGCGTAGAGAGGTGATGCAAATAACTCCATCGGGGTACTAACCATACTCGCTTGTAGGGGAGCGATGCTTTTGTTCATGCATGAGTCCTCCGGGGTAGTGTCTAGGCATGTTGGTAGCAGAGAAACACCAAAGATGAAACTAAAACTCTCACAATGATATGAATTGTGCACTAATATACCCCTCATCCCGAATTGAAACAACTGTGTTGACATGGCTTGGAATGTGTTTCAACCGACCAAGGTCTTGGTAGATGCTACATCTCACAATCAAGAAAGTGTGGAAACCAAGACAAACAGAGAAATAAAAAATACTTCTTGAGGTGTTAGAATTTATTTTCAATAACAATGTCCACTCATAGAGCTAGAGCTCTACTAGTTTGTCAATCAACGAACTCGCAAATCATAGTTGGAGTTCTACATTTGGAGAATTGCAAAGGTTGTGCATACATATGTGCCCACATTATGGGCAGAACGGGTGAAGGCAACCGGGTGGAGTAAACGGAGAGGCTAGGCGACCCGTAGAGGGCGTGGGGTGGACAGGTGCGTAGGACGACTCAGAGAAGGTGCAACTGAGTTGGGCATCCATGTGGTGGGTCGTGAAAGGCCTGCGGAGGGCGCGCCCACCGAATGAAAGATATAGAAAACGTTTGGGAAAGTTGAAGTAACAAAGTAGGGTGTTCGTTTGGAGGATCATGTGAGGCGTGCAAAGAGTGCACCCGCCGAACAACAGGCAGGCCGAATGATGGAATGAGTTGGTGATCGGTTGAGGGTGACTTGCGGTTGGGTGTGCCATGCACGAGGTGAAACAAAATGAAGTGTGGGTTGGTGAACGAAGGTGCAACGAGGATGTGCGGAGGGCACCCAAGGTGGGTAACACGGGCACAACAAGCGCGCTCGAGTTGGGAAAATGACACTAGACATGCAACGAGTGAATGAAGAGTTGGGAAAGTCGTGCAACGACCGTTAAGAGGTGCTGACGAGCTAGACAACCGAGTTTTCCGGAGTTGTGAAAATTTGGCTAAGTGAAAATTTGGGGTTTCCTCCAAGATTTAACTTGTGTTGTGAAAATTGAAGATTATATGTATTAATTTATGTGCATTCTCACATCAGGGAGTTTCCCCTCCCTTTATACTATTATGCAATTGTTCTTGTTATTGCTGTTTACGATGAATGTTCATGGTTTTCATTGTGTATAAAGGATAAACTAATACTTGGTAATGAAAAATAAACTAAGTACGAATGTTAGGCGTAGTCCATGATCATAAGTATTGATGAAAAGAAAGTGGTCGGTGATGCCACACCTCACTATAGTGCGGTTGGAAGATTACAGCGAGTGTAGGGGCAATAATCCTACAACGTGTGAGTGAGATGAGCTTCCTTCAATTGCACCTTAACAAAACTTTAAAATAATTTCAATTTCAATTTGAAAACTTTTATTTATAAAATAATATTTAATATAAATATCTAATGTGATATAGATTAAATATATAATATTTAGGCTTAATCTAACTTATACAAAAAAATTTCCTTTTTCACATGATCCCAATATAATTTCAAGATTTTTTGAGTTATTTAAAATATATTTATGAATGTATAAATGGATTCAACACCCTTGAAAATCCTTAGTACACTCAAATTCTACACATCAAACAATTAAAACTCAAGTTTTTAAAAAGTTGTAGTGTGACCACACCTTTTTTTGCCGTAAAAATCATGAAAATTCTCGCAATATTTTAATAAAATCAACCACATATTTTTGTAAATCAAGTTTACAACTATCAAACATCGATCTAAGTTACAGTCCTCGTGAGACTTCAATATTTTGGGTGCACAAAAGGTTTTTGATTGTGTTGAATCTCTTTCCACCATCAAACACATGATTCAAACATTGCTACTTGCAAGATTTCTTTAAATTTTTTTGGGGTCCTCCCAATTCCTCTACTATGCCTTTTAAAAATCTCTCTAGGATTTTGACTATACCTAACTAGAAATAGGAGTTGTCTTTAGTGTGATTTTTTGGACTATCCATGAGGTGGAAAATTTTGAGGTGAAATATTGATTTTTGTTATTTAAACTAGCTTTTTTAATGTAGATATGGATTCAACACCCTTCAAAACCCCACATAGGATTACCCATCAAGCTTGTGATTTCAATAAATTTCTATTAGATTTGAAAGAAATTTCACTTGAAAACCAACCGTAAAAACTTCCAAAAGGTCACACTAAAGACAACTCCCTAGAAATATAGTAAAAAAAATTATTTCATACTAAGCCCATTATTAACTCCCTAGAAATATAGTAAAAGAATTTATTTCATACTAAGCCCATTATTTAATATAAGTGTATTAAAAAAATTCATTTATTTTATATATTTTAGTTTTAGTTTTACTAGTAGAATAAATATTTTTTTTCACAAGAACGAGGGCATACAATTTTAAGAAATATAGTAATTTTTTGTTATTTAAAATATTTTTTTGAATGCCAAATACATTTAGCACCTTGAAAATCTCTTAAACCCTAAAATTCTAAATATTAAACAAGTTAAACTCAAACTTAAA
>APFE030361883.1:64751-87580 GCA_000404065.3 Pinus taeda
TTTTTATTTAAATTTTCAACTAACTCAGTAATAAAGATAACAAAAAAATCAAAATATGTATACCAATAACATCTCAAATTTGTTATTTTTAATCATTTTTATTTAAAATCTCAACCAACTCATTAATAAATATAACAAAATAAAATCAAACTCATAAAATATTAATCTGTAAGTATAAATATTATTTTAAAAATACAGTTATATAAAAATCAGCATAAAAACAAAAAAATACTAAATTTTAAATTTATTTAAAAATTTGTGCAAGCATAGTATTTAAGACAATTTATACAAATTTGAACAGTTACGTCCCTTCACTCACTAGTTCATCCTATTTCTTTTCCATGATGCCCTAAATTTATTATTATAAACACACTATAACCCTTAGTTATCTTCCATGATGTGAATACATTTTTTTATTATAACCACTATTTATATTCCATGACTTGATCAATATTTTATTATAACCCCAATGTAAAGCCTATTTATTTTCCATGATCTGAATACATTTTTTTATAATAACCCCGATGCAAATATAGTTACAAGCAGGTATCGAATTTTAACCAACGACCCAACCTTCTAGATTTTGTAGGACCTTCTTATATCGCCTCCACTAAGTCATCCAAGTAGCTCCCCAACCATTAACAAAATCATTAATTATTATCCCAAAACGAAGAATTAAAATAAATATTAAATAATCATTCATTATTATTTAAAAAACGGAGAATGAAAATAAAGCAGCCTCCTTAACAATAGTGAGTTATTTATCGTTGCAGGTAGAGCTATTTTTGCCTTTGCTTTGCCATTTCTGTTATCTCCATTTTACTTTCTGCTTTGCCCTCTCTGATATCTCCATCGTCATTTCTGTTCTCCATTTTGCTTTCTGTTTTGCCATTATCTGATATCTCCATTGCGATTTCTGTTATCTCCATTCCCTGGGTTGAAAACCCAATTCCCCTGAAAAAACGACTAATGGCTAAGTATGAATATAATACTGAAGGGACACCACTATGGAGCTCACCTAGTATTATTCCAGATTGTTTCAGTTACCATGGGGCTAATGTTCGGACCCCTTCTTATTATAGTTCTGCTTCAATCTCAAACTTTTCAGTGGGTATAAGGAACAACAACCCTAATTCTCAGACACCGGAATGGATCTCACCTGTCCTTATTCCAGTTTGTTCCAGTTATCAGGAGGAACACGTGCGGAACCCTTCTGATTATAATCCCGCTTCAAACTCCATTTTTTCAATGGGTATAACGAGCAACTACCATAATAATAACAGTGTACATCCTCCACCTATTTTGGACAGGGTGAACCGGTGTATCATTGGCCCTGGCAACATCTCTCTGGAACCAATCAGTATGACGGATGGTTTCGGAGGCAGGTTTTCTGAGAGCGTAGATGCAAATGGTGGTTTTGGAGGCAGGTTTGTTGAGAGCATCGATGCAACTAGTTGTTTTGGAGGCAGGTTTGTTGAGAGCATCGATGCAACTAGTGGTTTCGGAGGCAGGTTTGCTGAGAGCATAGACGCGAGAAGTGGGTCGTATATTTCCCAACGTAACGCCGCCCCGTATGAAAACACGGAGTGGCCGCGTATGCCAACACCACATTCAAATTTGTTGGTAATACCACCTGGTATCAATCCTACCACCTTGCTGGACTCTTCGGCTGCCTCTGATGAGCAGGTCAGTTGCTTTAACGAGTTTTTTTTGGGTTTGAAAGTGAAGAGCTGTTCATATTTTATAATGTCTTTCAATGGCTAGGGTTTTGTTTTTCTAACCTATTTGGTTCTTTAAAAAATATATATTGTCCGATGAATCAATGTGTTCTTGAGAGATGAGAGATAAAATGAAGAGCTGTTCATATTTTATAATGTCTTTCAATTGTTAGGGTTTTGTTTTTCTAAAGTGTCTGGTTCTTTAAAAAATAATATACTGTCCGATGAATCAATGTGTTCTTTAGAGATTAAGTTCATTGGAATAGAATGTGTCAATTGAATATCTAGCTGCACAATTAGATCTGTGCACAATTGGATCCGTTGAATGCCGGTTTCTGGCCACGCAAACTAAATTTATTTGTTTTTGTTAGGTTTTTGGTTTTTAATTTTAATTTTTTTTGTTTGTTGAGACGTAGATTAATTGGTTTATTCTTTATTCCAAAAATAATAAGCAAGATGAGATTAAGTTAATTAGAGTGAAATGTGTAAATTGAATAGTTAGCTTCACAATTAGATCTGTGAACAATTAGATTTGTGTGTTTATTCCAGGTTTCTGGCCACTGATACAAAATAAAATTTATGTGTTTTTAGTTAAGTTTTTCGGTTTTAATCTTATTTTTTTGTTTTTAATCTTATTTTTTGTTTTTGTTTTTAGTGTTCATTTTTAATAGTCACACAAATGTAACCTAGCTCACTAATAATCTCCTCATTGTCCCTGTGGGTAGAGAATTGTAATTCTTCCTCCACGCTAATTCCAACGCCTCCGGCAATGTTGACACCTGCAGAATCTCGTTTCAGTCACAAACCTGGGCGTCTAGAATAATGGCCTTGCTTACCTTGTATAAACGTCCTCCATGTAGTCAACCAGGGTGGAAATTCATGACTTTTATTATGATGTCATGCTTTATTCATTGCACTGGCCTCATCAAAGTGACAGCTCGCAACTAGCGCCATTAAGGCTATGCTGCTGGAGCCTGCTCCCCTCACCTTGCCCATGGAGAAGTTATATTATACATCCCACTTGTATTCTCTAAATTTGACTCAAAATCCACAAGCTGTCCCAAGCTTCAAGCGCCAATATAAACCTCTGTCTACTGTAGCATGCATTGCATAAATGATGGCTCTCTTGCTTAGGAAAAACCCTAGAATCACAGCCTAAACCTAGGGACTACCTGAAATTAGACAAAAGTGGCTACTACAGCACCCTCGAACTTTGGTGACCATACACACTTGGATGGGGCTAGCAATATTGGAACATTTGAGTGGCATGGCAACAAGTTGTGAAAGGATAACTTACTCGCAAGAGTACGTTCTAGAATATTTGGTCACAATTTTTTGTGTGAAGAAAGGCATCCACATTTTCTAAGAATTTTCATGAGAACAACGATAAACAAATGTGTTTGCTTGGAGAAAGAGCTGGCTGACTATTCATGAGACTTGATGGATACAACACCAATTTGAAGGGTTGATCCACCTCAAGGTCCAACAACGCAAACAATTGAGAACCCCACGAACTCTATGTCCACGTTGGGGTATTTATATCTGATATGGAGGATGGTGTGGCCAACCTTGATGACCTAGGGGTTCTACAACCTACCCTAGCAACCACTTCCAATTTCATATACAATTGATATGGAGGATGGTGTGGCCAACCTGGATTA
This sequence comes from Pinus taeda, assembly GCA_000404065.3. Taxonomy (NCBI): domain Eukaryota; kingdom Viridiplantae; phylum Streptophyta; class Pinopsida; order Pinales; family Pinaceae; genus Pinus; species Pinus taeda. Next base: position 68,131 of record APFE030361883.1, read on the forward strand.
CCTAGGGCTTTTACAACAGACCCGAGCAACCACTTCCGATTACATATACAATTTACATGACTAGCGGCCTAAACCATTACTCAAAATAACTTCTCCTTTTGAGTTGCAACCTTGGGAATATGAACAACATGTGCATCAAACATGTGGTTCTTGAGAAACATGCATGGAAGTTGGGAGTTTACTTGGTCACCAAGAAGCCACATTTTGCATAGAGAACTTAGGGTTCGTTTACAAGGACTACCTCAACAATTTGCATAGAGAACTTAGGATTCGTTTACAAGGACTACCTCAACAATTATGGTGCGGGAATGTATTGAGGTGCATTGGGGAAGATATTGGGATATACCTAGACCATGATAGATCATACATTGAGTCTGACAACATTGCCATTGCTAGAATTTTGGTACATCTCAATATGAGAGAAGGGCTAGTAGAAAGTCTCCACTTGCAATATAGGGAGCTCATCACATGGTAGATCCTAAATTAGGAGGGTGTACCATTCCAGTGCAGAAGTCTGTTACTTGTATAAAGACTACCAGTTGATCACAACTATTCTCATCAAGTGCCCTAAAAGACACATGATAATGGGCACGTAGACAAAATTGGATATTGGATTGACTCCTACACAAAATGCATCAACTCAACCCGGAGGGAGGGGAGAGAGAATCCGGAGACTCCTCAACAACCAGATGATAATGGGCACTAGTCAAAATCTCCGTAGTCTCATATCCTCTCCTCCCATATCTTGTCATGTTTTAAATTCTGAATGTGCCCATTTATTAGTTGTTGCATCGGGTTTGGCTTTATTTGCATGCAATTTGAGTCCCATCACATTTCTTGTTGCTACTGTCCATGAGACAAATATGGCCACTGATCTTACCACAATTGAGGGTCAACTCTCATTACATACTGAATGGGATGAATAGACATGCAATAACTACCATCATAGATATAATCTTTGATCCCTTTCCCACCCCAAGCCACATCATATGACCACCCTCCCCCAAAATCTCAGAAAATTGCAAGGGTAGGAAATCCTATATATCTAAGGTCAGCAAGCTGGAAGGGATTGAGGTGAGAATGAGCATACATACATCTGGAAGGGATTGAGGTGAGAATGAGCATACATACATCGATTGACTTGGTTCTTAGAGCAAAGGGCAACCATGAATTGCTTACCCCATGAAGTGCCCATGTTACAATTGCAAGGATTTGGTGAGCAGAGACAAAAAATTAGTACTTAGGAGACTTTTTAAATTTGAAAGGATCAATGTATTATTCCTACAAGAGACCTTGGGTGAGGGAGTTGCCATCAACTCTTTACTGACATTCATTTTAAGTGGTTGGACCTTCAATACCCTTGATGTTAGAGGTCGATAGCGGGATGCCCCTTTGGTTTCAACAATAGAACTATTAAGATTGAAAATATTTGGGGTTGTGAAGGTGTATTGGGTGCACACATCACATCTATTAAACTAGACACCCCACTCTCCTTGATAAATATATATGGATCCTAGCAAAACCTTGTCGACTTCAAGGATAAAATGATGACTTCATCATTTATGGATAAGGAAAATATCATCATTGTAAGAGATCTGAACTTCTCATTGGGACATGCTGAATCATGGGGCTCACCAGCACAAACTGATCCCCTCACTTAATATTTTGAGCACCTATTGGATTCTCGTAGTCTCCTGAATATAGACACAACCAAAATCTAGCCTACTTGATGCAATAGGAGAATTGGCAAGGAAGCACTCACGAGAAGATTGGATTGTTTCATCATCAAAGCACCACTGGTGGATCTTTTGGACAGAATTAGACAGTGGGTGGGACTAGGGGTATTTTCGATCATTTCCCATTTTTTTGGTAAGTCATTAACTCCAATTGTAAGTCAAACAATCCTTTTAAATTCAACTCTGCCTCTCTTGAGGAAGTTGAATTGCATAATATTGTAAAGGAATCTTGCATCCACTATAGCCAAGATATCAACTCTTCATTGACTACAGTCATATCTAGCAAATTGTCTCGAATCTAGCACATCACCATACTATGAGAAAAAGGAAAAAAGATAAGAGGTGATACTACTCTACTAAAAATTGAAGGTGGAATTGATGAGATGGAGGGCGCAAACAATTGAAGTGATATAAATATTGAAAGGAAGAATCAACTTATGAGATTGGAGGAAGAAAACATTAAACTCTTGAGACAGAAAGAGTAGACTTGGAAATTAAAGAGAAAAGCCATTTGGCTACACGCTCACAATGAAAATACTCAATTATTCTAGCAATGTGTGAGTGGGAGGAAATTAATCAATATGATTCAGAGTTTAAGGGATCAAAATGGAATGAAGGGAGCTTGTGGATATGTGTACTATACATTTCTCCCAAATGTTTAGAACCCCACGAGAAGCTACCATAGAAGAAGTTCTACGTATTGCTAGGACAAAGTGCCTAGATTCGTGAGTGAGGAGGATGTGAAGAACTTGAAAAAAATGGTCTACGCGAGATTGACTTTGTAATAAAGTGGTTCAAAAAAGACAAGGGGTTTAATTCTACATTTATAGTACTCATCCCCAAGGTTGATAACCCCCAAAAACTTGATGACTATCTAACTATATCCTTATGCAATTGCATATACAAAATCATATCCAAAATCATTGCTATTTGCATCAAGCCCATCATATCAAAGGAGATTCCCAAGGAGAGGTTTGCATTCCTCAATCTTAGACAGATCAATGAAGCCATTGGTACTACATAAGAAGGTCTACACTTCATTAAGCTCAAGAGCAGTAAAAGAATCATTCTCAACGTCGACCTTTCTAAAGCTTTTGAAAGAGCATGCTAGACGTAACTTGAACTTACCCTTACCCACCTTTCTTCCCACATTGAGCACGGCCTCACACAAGGGTGTCCATTATCTCCCCTCTTATTTTTCCTCATCATGGAAGGATTAAGTAGGATCATATTTAATTCCCGAACATACAGGTCATTATGTGGGGTAAAAACGATAGATGTATACTATCTTACTCATATTTTATTTGGCGATGATGTACTAATATTATTAGATGGAGCCATTCATGACACTTTGTTTCAAGAATATTATGTCCCTCCTTTGGGTAAGTTGGTACATCAACTTCCCGGGGTCGCGAATTGGTTGTATTATCTCCGTTTGATACGCATGATAGCACGTTGGAAAGATCTCTCCGAGGAATACGACGGAAAAGATGATTTTTAGACAGAAAAATCACTAGCAGTATATTTCCCAAAAAAACGTCGTTTAGGGCCTCAAAACAGCTCCGGAAGTTTAGGACCCGAAAAGCTGCTAAAAATAGTAAATTGTGCTATAGTTAAGGAAACTGAAAGAACAGAAAGAAGCACTAGAGGGGATCCACGTGGAATTAGTGGGTGGCCAACAATATCCACCTAGATCAGACTGCCCAATATTTTGCTGCTTTTCTTGTCTTTATTTTTTCAAAATCTCTCTAAAATTTTCTATTATCTCCAGAATGTCATCTGCTTCTACCATCTGACTATCTATCTCATTTAAACTATCTGAAAACAAAACATAAGACTCTAAATCTGTATGTACATAGTTAATGGGATGATTTATCAGTTTCTCCTTGCTTGTGATCATATATTTCATCTTTTGTTCCCGATATAACTTCCTCATTTGTCGAAACACTCGGATTGTTGCATAGGAGAAATCCAGTTGTAGTGTCCCCTTCAATTTTTCTACCCAAGACTTGGAAAGAAGCATGACAAACCTTGGAGGAATATCTACTACCACCACATCCATCAGGACATTTTTCATAGGAAGCTGAGCCAAACTCAAAACCAAGTCTTTGATGAGACCAATACATCTTACTCTACTCGAATCAAATGAATAAAGATCATGATATTGTCGAGTGATATCCAGACCAAGCTTATCCATGATAGCCTTGGGCATGAGATTGTGAGACGCTCCGGAATCGAACATGGCATTATGTAAAATGAAGTCATGCAACCTCAAACTGATGTAGAAAGTGGGCACCTCATTGTCACGAGACTCACCATTTGATGCTGGTCCAAAAATCATTTCAGGGTGATCCTCTTCTACATTTACCATGTCGGACATTGGGTCCCAATTCAACATTTTAGAAATTTGTCCTTTATAAATGTTGCTCTTCATTACTTCAGTCAAGGGGATGGATATCTTTAACTTAGAAATTTCGTTCTATAGGCTAAAAGTGGGAATCTCTTCTACCTCCTTGACTGGGATCTCCTTCCTTTCTTCTTCCCTTGAGGTGGCAGGTTGCTGTGATTGCTCTGCAGGTTTTGATTTGTTGCTCTTTGGACCAACCGCCTCCTTTTCTTTTCTTTGTGTAGCTGATAAATCATTCTTTGTTTTTTCACCCTTCATCTTTTTCTGAATTGGTATGGCCGACACATCTCTGTTTCTAAGTGAATATCATTGTTGTTGTGTAGACAGAGCATTCATATACCCCCTTTGATATTCTTCTGATTCTTCTTCCAACACATTGTCACTAGCTAGAATAAAATAAGTGTCTTGGTTTGCACCTGAATTTACTCCACATTCTTCTTCTTCGTTAATGTAAGTAGGCAACTCATCTGGAATAAAGAGATGGTTTTCTTCACCTATTACATTCCCATCCTCGTCTCACTCTAGTCCATGAACAAAATTATGCTGCAAAGTTGTTTTTACCGATTTTTGTGCATTCTGCTCTTGAGTTCGTTGATCTCTCTGGCTTATCCTATACTGTGGCTGCTACTGACCACGAAAGTTATGATTCCTCACTTGTGATTATGGCTTGTCAAGTTTTACCCTCTCAAACATCTATTCTACCTTTTTGAGAAGTTGATCTATTGTAGAAGATTCTTCTTTCACAATGGTGTTCTTCTCTGCTTTCACCCTAGCTCTTTCGCACAGCAGGTTCGCCTCAACGTTGATCGCAATTATCTGCATGTCTTCCATTGTGGCCAGTTCCCTTTCTCTCAATTGATAAGACATATCAGCATCAAAGTCATCCAGGAATTTCGCCATGGCTAGTCTCACGAGCAGCCTTAGATCATCTGGAATTTCATTGTACACTTTATTGAATCTCGTGCAATAATCTTGGACTGACTCACCAGCGTTTCTCTTGATTTGCTCGTATTCGGACAAAATTTGAAGAGGGTTCTTTTTCACTTCCCAACGGCTCACAAATGTTCTATGTAGGTCTACCAAGGTGGCGATACGTACAGCCAGTAGACCCCCGAACCGTTTCTTCACCTCACCTACAAATGTTTGTACAAAGAGCCTCATTAACACGTTCTCCACAGTGATATCATAAAGTTCACAGAAATCTGTCATTCGTTCCACGTGTTGTTGCACAGTAATGCTTCTAGGAGTGTCATCAAAGAATGGGACTTTTCTTTTGTAATCAGTGAGCATATCATCTAGAACTTGGGGTAGAACAAGGGGTACAAAACATGCAGCCATCATCTTTGGTGGATTCGGTCTTGGAGGTGTTGGAGGAGTGTGCACGATTTGCAAGGGGCTTGTAATTGGATTTTGGAGCGGTGTCAGAAGGTAATTATTAATTAATATATTAGCTCTCTCTGTTTCGGGATCTACAAGAAATTGCGGATGAGAGACAGTATAATCAAAAACCCTATCGGATTTAGACTCAAACAATGATATCTAGAACCGATCGTCGAACGCAAGCTCTTCAAGATACTCAAAAATGTCAGGGCATGAATGGGATTTGAACATGGGCGTTATGATGCTCTCTTGCTGAAGGAGCCTAAGGATCAAATTTGGGTTTTTGAGGATATGAGGAGGATCTCGGTCTGGATTGGCTCTAGTATATCGTCTCGAAGCCAGTGTGCTATTGAGAAAAATCACAGGACACAACCAACTTGCTCAGCCTTTCCAATCCTAAGCTCATCATCCGGGAGCTTAAAATTATTTAAGAAACATGGGGATTTGATTTCAAACTTAGTATGTCTCCCCAGTAGAGTCGCCACTATGTTAGCACCTAAATCCGCCTCAGGCTGAAGGAAGGAAAAATTCAGGGTAACCACAAACCAAGCTCAATCTGGTAGCTATCCCTACCAGAACAGGAGAGGTCTCTCTCCAGATCACACTGAGTGAATGGATGAACGAGAGGGACTGAGATGACTTACAATGAACAATTTGTCTTAGGCTAGTAAGTGGAAATGAAAGCAAGGAGTGATTTTTATGAGTGACCGTATTTCTGCGATGTTATGGGACCATTAGACCTCAATGAACACAGAACTTAAAATGAAGGTACAGATTATTTTGTGAGGCAAGGTAGGCTGAAAGCATAGAAATTTAGTTTTAAAATGTGGCAAGATGGAAAGATTGATTAAGAAGTTGAAAATGGTATGGGTGACATGAATCCTTTTCAAACAGAAGAATGAACACTGTATATGAAATTTTCCCACATGTAGAGCAATAGAACTGAATTCTACCTGATGTCACTTGAAAAATGTCACCAAAGATGGATACGAAATGAAACTATGGAACATAACAAAGAAATGGAGAGAATCATTAATAAGTTGAAAAGGGCATGGGCAACATGAATTCTTTTCAAACAGAAGAATGAACACTGTATATGAAATTTTCCCACAGGTAAAGCAATAGAATTAAATTCTATCTGATCTCACTCGAAAAATTTCACCAGAAATGAATGCGAAATGGAATACAAAAAATAACAAGATACATATGAAACATAAGATAAAAAATTTCTATACTCACAACCATAGGAATCTCATGAAACAATGCCGCTGCCTTTCATTAATTCTCTGTAAAAATATACAATGCAGAAACAAAGTTTCTTTCCCATAGTCTCCCAGAAGTTACAAGCCAACCAAACCTTTGCAAATAACTTGCATACAATATATACAATCTGTGAGGAAGAGATAGAACACCGAGGCGTTGGGAAGTTACTCAAATCTTTTCAAAATGGAGATGGAGAGCCAACCATCACCTACAAGTGCAGCGCTGCAAATATGACATTTGGCTTTGGGGTGACTTTTTGCCTTCCTTCTCCACTTGGATAGAAGATCATCTGGAGAAAAAAAAATTTAAATGCTGCCTTTGGTGCCAAAAACCAAAGTGTAGATGAGTAGGCCCACTTGGAGAAGTCGCGAACCGAAATTTCGCGAAACGGAAGCAAATTGGCAATTTTTCCTCTATGTGCCGCGCTAATTTCACTGTCTGTTGTGCTACTTTGGGGCCTGTTTTGGGGTACTTCCAGGTATCCAAAATGTGCACGAGTGGGCTTGCTGGAAAGCATGGCCTGTCTACTTTCTAACGCCAATAGAATTTTTGAATTTGAAGCTCATTTTCCCCTCCAAATCTTCATTCTCCCAAGACGGCTTTCTGTGTGTCCAAAAAGTGGCAGAAAGCCCATTTTTGAGTGTTTTTTGACCTTTAGGAGACCCAAGACTTATCAAAATTTCTACCCGAGACACCTGTAGATGTATTTTTCGATGTTGAATACAAAACTGCAAACTTTTTCTCGATTGGTGTGCTATAATTTTAGGGTCGCGCAGGGTGCGTGACGCATAGGGAGAAAATCCCTGTTTTTCGCCCAAAAAATTTCCGTGTGACCAAAATTTGCCCAAATTTTTTGAGATTTGGGTACTTTGTTGAGTCAATGAGGCCTCAGCCAAGATCCTGAGCCTATCTTGCTCCTTTTCCCTTTTTTCCCTTTTTGTGGCTTTCCTCAGTTTTTCTTTCAAACTCCTTATTCGGGCTCTCAAACTCAAGTTCCGTGCCCTGTAATGATGAGCCATGTGTCTTAGCAGTGTGTTGTATTTGTTAGCCTTGTTCAACATTTTTTCCAGGTGCATGTTGACTCTCTCAAGAATAGACTCACGATCATCCATAACCTGTCGCTCCGATGAAGTGAATTCAATCCTCCTCTGCTAGGCAGTTAGGAAACCATCACGGATGTTCTGCAACTCCATGATCACATGTTGATCTTCTAGCCATCTGTTCCTCTGCTCCAGATAATTGATGACCCATTTGGACCTCTCGAAATTGAGTATCAAGTCTTTGAATTCTGTGTCCTGCTCCTGAATAATCATCCTATGTTTCGCATTTTCTACCTCTCTCTCTTCATCCGAAATGAGGTTGACACTGGTCCCTTGAGCACCTAATGGCTCACCCAAAGGCCCCTCCTCATGCATTGACTCCTTACCTCTGTCCTGTTCCTGTGTGATCGATGCTGGAAGCGAGGCCCCTTCCGCCCCAGGTGGATATAACACTCGCTTTGCTGCTACAAACAAAGGCCTGGTGCCTTTCGGATAGCCTCTCTAATATGTGATGGAAAATGGCACCAGAGTGGTCTCATGGTGCTCATGCTGATGAGAACTACCCCCTATCTCATGTTTTCCCTCTAATACTACCTGTGGAGCGCTGAAGAAGTCACGGGAGATGAAGTTCTCCCAAGAAATGCCCTGCAATCTCAACTGATGGTCCACCAAAATCTGGATAAGAGCAAAGTGATATACGCTGTTCAGCTGTTGCCGAGGGGTCTTGTGCTGCATGAATTTTCTCATCCTTTCTATGTTCCTGCAAATGAATAATGGGAGGTTCATCATACGCACCCTGGTGAAGTGCATGAGTAACTTGATGTGATAGGCATAAAGGCGAGAAAACCTTCCCTCACAACTGAAGTATTTCATGATCAATCTCATGAGCGGATCATAATCATCTCTCAGAAATCTGAATGGGAAAACTCTCGTGAGCTAACTCAAACAACTCGCTTTTATATAAGGCTCATAAAGTTCCCTCTCCACCTTCATCTTCTTGTGCCACTGTTCTCGAACATTTGGTATGCATGTTGCCACTGATATGGTTTTAGGTGTCATTGTGAAAGTGACCCCTGCCAAGATAGACTGTCCTCCGTGTAGGTGAAGTGCAAAGAGGTGGTTCAACTCATGATGAATCCTGACATTTTCCACCCTCTGACAAAATTCGAAACATGCCGAGTGCTGGAAACAAGACATAGCGAGAGGGCATGCCTACAACTCCATGAGGGTGTTTGGTTCATCCCTGACATGTCTACCACTCCTAGGTCTCCGGGGAGCCTATTCTCGTGAAGCTGTATCACTGTGGGTTTCCCCCTCATAATCTGATGTAGTTTCTAAGGCCATTACTGTTGTTTGTACCCTGAATTTCTTTGTTGCACTCTGAAACCACTTAACTAATAGATGCTCTGCAAATATATCACCAAGGGGACAATAAAACAGGGGACTTTAAGAGGGGAATGATGAAAAGAGGAATAGGGGTTTAAAAGGAGAAATTTATCAAGGATTTGGGAGTGTTTGAGTATGGTGTCGATGGGGTATGGTTTGGATTTTTTGAGCCATAGGAATAGAGGGGACAAATGGATATGATTACAATGGAGCTAGGGTGATTATTAGGGGAAACTGCTACAGGGGAATTAGCTGATAGAGGTAGGGTAGGAGAATTCTTTAGCAATAAAGTTAATGTAGAAAAACCCTAGCTTTCTTGACCTTCTTTATATCATCTTCTTTTTACTTTTAAAAATTTTCCATTTGATTTCATGGTCGTCATAAAATTTTTGGGAAATTTAGTGCATTTTGGGCTTATAAGTTTGTCCGCCACGCGCTCTGCCTAGTGCGCCGCGCGTCAGGTATGCGGTGCGCCACTGGCAATTTTGCACTCTCGCCAGGCTCCTAGTGCGCCGCGCGCCCTAAGTGTGTCGTGCCACCTTGTGTCTACGGTGCGCACTGTAAAAGTCGCCCAGCTTGCTTTGAAAAACAAGGGAGGGGGTTTTAGTGGTGAATTTAGGATGATTTTCTTAGGAAACATGATGGAGGGGAGGTGAGAATGACGAGGGGTGAGGGGGCAAGGGGAGGGGAGCATAACCTTGGTGGCATCATCACAATTTTGCAACCCCATTTATCGTTTTTCTTGGTGATCTTTTCCATGGATGGCCTTGTGCTTTTCGGTACCATTTAAACATATTATAGACACCATATCATTGAAAAAATTGATGTACAAGAGGTGTCATAAAGCCTACCTCTTGATTTGATGGGCTTCACAAAGATTCGAAACGGTTTTGCCTTGTTTTTGAGCTGGTGGACTGTGTGCACCGCACGCTCTTGCGAGTTCACCACGCACCTTATATGCGTTGCGCGTGTGTATTCGTTCACTGGCGGGCTGGCTCTGTATGCGTCGTGCATGGTGAGTGCGCCGTGCTTTTTCCTGTGTGCGACGCGCTTCCCAAATCACCTCCCAAATCACTCAAACGCTTACCAATCTCACTCTCCCACCTTCTGCAATGTCTTTCCAAGTCTCCAATGGCACAATGGCTTTGCTTTGGGCCACAATCTCTATTTATAGGCTTGATAGAAACTGGTTTGATTTTTTCCTCTTTAAAAACCCATTTTCTAATGTTTGTGTTGTGCACTTTTGCATTGACCTTTAAACACACTGATTTTCGCTTTTTCCTTGAAATTTTGGCTCAAATGATGAAATCTTTGGCACATCTTTGCAGGGAGTGTGTGACGGGGCCTCCGGCTATAACATCCATGACTGCATATGAAAATTTCAACTGTCGATTTCTAAATTTTTTTGTCATAGTTGACCTTGCTTGACTTTTCTTCAAACAGAGTTTTGACGAAGAGTCGATGTCTCTTGCAGTGATGATGAAGCTTTCTGCACTGTAGGTGTACAAGGTCTCCCTCTGGCCTGCACGACTTGTTTCTCGACACGTTTTTTCAAAGATAAAACTGCTGAATTTCTAGACTCAAACTAAAAATGACTCTGTCCTGAAATAGGACCAAACCTTGACTATCATGAATTTCATTGATTTTGGACCAAGACCTGAACCAACATGGGCCAGACATGAGGGAAACAAACTAGCATGACTTTCTCTGTCAGGTCATGGCATATCCCTAGCGAAATGCAACTGGAAGAGAGGAGCGATACACCTAATCATGAAATGCATAAAGAGTTTTGATCCCTGACGGAGGACTTGACGAGGCCGACTCTAACACGTAGGCCAAACATTGGTAGAAATGGGTCATCCATCATATGGAAAGCTATTACTCATTCCATATCGATCATAAAAACAGGACTCGCATGGGGTATTAGAACTGGTGAGATAGTACACTTAGGAATTGATGCATGGTTGGGTTGTGGGAATGCGCACATTCTACCACTCGAGGATAGAATCTCAAATTGGACTGGTGAGATAGTACACTTAGGAATTGATGCATGGTTGGGTTGTGGGAATGCGCACATTCTACCACTCGAGGATAGAATCTCAAATTGGTTGGTATCACATAACTCCCGCAAATGCAAATAGGAGAAATACTACATGCCTCTCACAATATTTGAAGTTAGCAAAGGACCTCATGATACTTGAAATATGGAGAAACAATTGGACCAAATACATTGGGGCACTTGATGAGTCACTTGTGAGATGAGGATGAAATCATTTGGGATGCATCCCCTCATGGTAGTTTTACCCAAGGGATGGATATACTCTCCTATTTTTCGGAACATGAACGTGTGTAGGTTGTATGGTGGTGGCAACCCATGTGGAAAGTCAAGGCACCTCCCAAGTCTCGGTTTCTCATGTGTTGCATATTATCAAATAAAGCACCTACTCATGGTAATCCGGTCTATAAGCGTACCATCACAAAGTTTCATTTTCAAAGGAACATGATGAAGACAAAGACCATCACTTCCTACTTGTCTAACAACCAATCAGGGGTAGAATTAGATTTATATCTCCTTCGACGTCATTATCAGATGGAATGGGGTACAACTCACCTCATCTTGGCACACATGGTGCACCTGAGCATAATCATAAAAATTTTTAAATCTCCCCCTTCTTGTGTGGCTAGGAATCTGATCATATTTTAGGACTCCATCATTTAGTGGACATCTATATGCAATAACATTGAAGGACTGTATCATTTAGACCCTCACTAAAAGCTATTGAAACCCACCCTTACTATACACCTTAAGTTATTGATAGAACATTCCCATGGGATTATTTTGATGGATAGACTCAAGATACTCCATGTGCAGGAAGAGAAATCTTATTAGTATCCAAGAAGACATTTTTACAAGCTCAAAATGGTATTAGGCCACGGAACAAACAATTATGCAGAAATATACAGTCTCACACACCTACTCATTTTTGCACTTGAGAAAAACTGTAACAGAAATATTGTCATCAAATGGTTCAACTCTACATCTCATTGTCACTAGAACAAACTCATGAGTTTAATGAGGTCACTACACTAAAATCACTCTTTGATTTTATTGTAAAGGAACAAGATTTCTGAAAGCCTATCCAAGGAAGCCACTAAGAAAACTTGAGAACTGCATAATTAAAAACAACAGGATTAAGAATTGTATGAATTCTAGCACAGGTAAAAGTGCCCAATGATTTACAGTGATCTTGGGGGGCTAGTTTTATTTTGATAGATACTTTTGACTCATATGATGTTTTATCATATTTATATTGTTTTTTATGTAAATATTTATGATTATTTTTATGTATGAGCTTTGATGTGACTCTCCACAAGATATTCCCATAATCATTATGCAGATGGTGTAACATGTAATTTTCTTTCTTGGTAATGGAAATTAAGTTTTTTTTGTTTTTTTTTTCTCTGAGAGAAAAAGAAAAGAAAATCATTGGTTAATTTTAACTTCAAATAAAAAATATAAAAATATTAGAATCATTGCAGAATATTGACAATTATAAACGTTTCTTAATTTTTGACAATGTGGATGGCATATGAAACGTCCATTGAACAGGCAGAGTTATCCACCAGTGATATCTTATGAGTAAAACATTGTTTGTTTGACCAGGATCAGCCTTCAAGTCCTGGGAATGATTCAGGGTTCAAAGTTTGTCGAGATATGGCTTCCCCATATTATGAAGACGGATATAAGTGGACGAAGTACGGGAAAAAGTCGGTTAAAGGCAGCAGTTATATTCGCCACTATTTCAAATGTGCATACTCAGACTGTCAGATGAAAAAGAGAATAGTATGCTTTCAGAATGGGCAAGTGACCAAGATTGAATATGAAGGAGATGTTCATGAACATCCAAAGCCACAACAACCTCCTACAATGGCAGTTGGTGGTACCCTTGAAAGTCTCGGAAAACGAAAAATGGATGAACGTTTTGATGCAGTATCATCTCTACAAGGAAAACCCTGCAATCAACTCTTAAAACCCTGCAATCAACTCTTGTCAACCAGTCATCCAAATTTTACTGATGTCGAGTACTCAATGCCAAGGTGAATTTTTAATTTTTTTGACATTCTTTTCATATTTGCATGCATTTATGCGCTATAAAATCGGTACAAAAAATTTATAAATTCATTTTTGGGGTGGTGTTCAAATTACAGGAGTATAGATGTTGTAGAGGAAGAACACGTCCTACAAATAATCAGTGAAGATGATATTCTGGATGATGGATACAGATGGCGGAAATATGGAACCAAATACATCAATAAAAATCCTAATCCAAGGTACGGATATGTTCTGTATATTTATTTCAAATTAATAATGATAGATATTAAGTAACGAATCTTTGAAAATTACTACTCACTAATTTATTTCTTCTTGACTTACACTAATTATTATTTATTTCTTTTTGAAATACAGAAATTATTATAAATGCACAACGGAAAAGTGCTTCGTCAAGAAATATGTCGAAAGGAGTGCACGTAATACAGCAGCACTTATTATAGGGTACCGAGGAAAACATAACCATGAACCACCGAATCCGTAATGGTCCCTTAATAGAACCATCACCTCATTTCAACTCAATTGCATGGACTTGTTATTAAGCTGAAAAGGATGTTATAAGTTTAATGGCTGAAATTAGGGAAGATATTATGTTAATCTGTTTTTAATTTTAATATGGGAAATTAGGGATTATAACAGGCTAGTTTGTTTTTTATTTTTATTTGAACAAAGCTAGGTTTAGGTTTATTGTTATGGAGGTATATTTTTAACTATTTTACTCACTTTATAGGTTTATTATATTTATGTGCATTTATTTTTAAGTAATTTATTTACTTTATGTGTGTTTATTTTCAAGTAATTTATTTACTTTGTAGGTTTATTATTAAATAATATAAAAATTATTATATATTCTTGAAAGATAGGTTGATTTTTTTAAAATAAATTATTGATTATTCTGGTTGTTAAATTTCATATATTAATTATTTGATTTGTTAATAAATTTGACTTATCACTGGTTTATTGACTTTCAAATTACTAATGTATTGAGTTTATTAGAGTATTCCTGGAAAATCACATCATATTTTCAAGGAAGACTCCTCTCATAATCTTGATATGGATCAGAGAAGCCTCAATTCAACAATTTATTGAGTGTTTATCTTTTGAAAAATATGTCTTTTTATTTTGTCTATTAGATAGGAATAATGGGCAATCCAATAGATAGGAATATGGAAAGACACAAAACATACTTACATGGTGTTTACTGTTTTCCATCATCCTACCCTCATTTACAATCACACTATGCATCATTCCACAATTTAAGGACTCAGTTTTTATAATCTTAATACAAGAAATGAAGTCATAATATTTAATACTTCATTTAAAATAGCATCCCATGCAAGCATGAAGAATGGTGATAATTAAGGGTTTCCATCTATTTTTTAACATTTTAAATTTTGTAAAATTATGCCTAATGGTCTTGTGAATAGTCTTTATTTGTTTTCATGCCCAATGGTGTTAGGGACCGTCTTTATTTGTTTTCATAATTTATATATCAATTTCATATTTTCCCATTATTCAAGAAGAAGTGGAACCCAAATTTGATCTCTAGATTAGAAATTTACAGAGTACCCATTAGTTGATGATAATTACTATTTCTTATTTTCAAATGTTGAGTGAATACTTTCCTTACTTAGTAGTCATCACAAAATCAAGTTTTTTACTATTGTAATCATATTTAAAAATTCATTCACATAAGGTGCACTTGAGTAGCATGTGCACTACTTGTTTTACATGGTTGATGCAACCCCAACCCTAATAGCCAAATCTCTTTGGAATTATTCCACTACTAAGACAAAATTCAAGGCTACTCAAGCCCCTTTTCTTTTCCATTCTAGACATAATTTTTCCCTCAAGAGAGTTAGTATAGCTATGCCATCATAAGTATCAATTAGTTAAAATTTTCCCCTAAATCTTATACTCATTTTTATGCTTTGCCAACTAAACACCAAAAACTATAGCTCTCTTCTTGGGTTAAACATGTCTCTGCCTTATTTTCTCAACCATAAAATGGATCTAGTAAACCATCATTGCTCTTGCGTCAACTAGAATGTTTTATCCACATATTTTCATTTAAATTGTCTTGAAGCCCAATGCTTGTTGCACACAAATTGACACCATTTTACCCCTCTCACCATCATGTTTCATAGGTTAAATTAGTTATTTTATGGGTCATAACAAAATTTCAAGGTGGAAACCTTTTGATACATGAGAAGGATAACATATACAATTTCCAACTACCCCAATAAGTGAATTATTTGATACTTAGAACCAATGTATTTATAATTTTAGCTTAAACTTTTTTTTTTAGGAAAGGTAATTTCAATGAGAGATCATTTTAGAACATTCCCACTCATGTATCATAGCCAATGTAGTTTGTCCACCCATTCATTCAATTGTTTGAAATTTTTTATTAACAATAAAAATATAATTATATCATTAAAAGTTTCCACAAGATATTCATATTAAAACTTATTAGAAATATATTTCATGGTTATATTTACAAATTAGGATTAACAAAAGAAGTTTTTACACCATGGCATTACTATAGTTATTATCTTCATATGTAAAAGTTCTACATTCTTGTACCCATGTGATGTAATGACTCGAGAACGGCTAACTTTTAGTAGTTTGCTGAGATCATCTTGTAATTTTTTATGAAAGGTATGAAAATCTAATAAAAAGGAGAAATTCCTATGTGATGTGTATTTATTCCTTCCATTGTTCCTATTAAACTATTGTGTGATTGATCCAATGTTTAGATTTTTTTTCCCTATTTCTCTAATTAATATTTTCCAAACATTAGAACAATAAATCAATTATTTGAAACAAAAAACTCAAAGAACATCTAAACGCATTAGGTTTAGAATTTCCTTATACTCATCTCTCATAACTTAAATTTCGTTTCTAATTCTAAAGGATGACACTTGAGTGGGTTTCAAGAGTTCAAAGATCTTGTTAAAAGATTAGATGCTCAAGAAGACCAAAACCCTGAGAACATGTAATGGGGGTGAGCACAACTCTAAGGATTTTGAAGGTTTCCACAACAATGAAGGATTCATGAGGGAGTTAACTACTCCATATAATGTACAAGAGGGAGTTAGAAAGGGAAAGAACCAATACATCATAAGTGCTACTAAGGCCATGATTCATTTCCAAAACCTGACAATGTTTCTTTATGTGACACAACAATCTACATCCATAACTAGTTCCATGATGAGATATTGGAGGATAAGACACTCACTGAGGCATTTAATAATGTGAAGCTAGAAGTGAACCATTTATCCAATAGGAAGGGTTTATTTTTACATTATAATAACACTTGAAAGACCTACAAGGTCTATATTCCAAAGAAATGAAAAGTAGTAGTAAGTAGTGATGTAAAGTTTGAAGATGAATTTACATCTAGAAAGTCCCATAAACCTATCATGATGAAAGAGGATAATGAATGTGAAGCTTTAAAGTTTAATTCAATGTCATAAGTGATTTCCAAATAAGTAAAACATCATCTAGGAACAAAGGAGGTAGAACCTTTAATTACTTTCAGGAAACATCAATAGTTCATTCAAACATTAAGGTATGCTTAGGAGTGTGTTGAGGCTTTGAATATCATATAAATAGAGAGAAAACATATGAATAAGTTTAAATACTACTTGGAATTAGAATGAAACATCATATATTTGGAGCCTTCTAGATTTCGAAAGGAGGTATAGCAATATGCATGGTGGAGTAATCTTTCATCAAGAAGAATTATGTTTAGATCATAGTGACATGACTAAAAAGGAAGTCAATATTGGGTTTTAGGTCACTCTACAATATCAAGCTTGCAATAGATGAAAGAACATAAAAGTTCATAGTAAGGTTCATGACATGATGGTTCATGACATGATGGTTCATGTAGAAAAGAGTGGACTACGAGAAGTCGTCTTTCTAGTCACCAATTGCACTTATAATAGAGAATTTATGGCTTTTCATTCATTTATGGGATACATGATGCATCAAATGGATGTGAAGAAAACCTTATTTAATATGATCATTGAGGAAGAAGGTATATATAGGAACCTTAGGGCTTTGAGGTAAATGGTATGAATCCATATATATGTAAGATTAAGAAATTTGTGTATGGGAAATAGTTGGGATAAAGAGCATGGCATTTCAAGATAAAAGGGTACTACAAGATATATAATTTAGTAGAAAATAAACAAATTTTATTTTATATCATCTACTTTTGGGATTAGTTTTCTCATTTTGGTGTTGTGTATAGATGACCTTCTTCTTACATGTCCAAAAAATCTCGTTGCAATATACCAAGTAGACATGAAAATTGACCTTGAGATGAAGAACATTGGTACCATATATTATCCCTTGCGTTTGGTCATTTGGAAATTACTAAGGGACATTTTCCTTGGGTAGGCTGAGTATGTGGTTTATGGAGGAATTTTATCTTATGGTGACACCCATGATTACTAGCATAATGAAGATGACATCTTTAAATTCAAAACTCACAGAACCCTTGTTGCAAAAGTAGTTGATTGGTTCCTTCATCTAATTGGTCAACACAAGGAAAGATACATGCTTTTCATCGAACATCTTGATTAGATTCATTTCGGATCAAACGAAAGAGCATTGAGCATTGAAAAAATGTTAACTTCATAGTCCTAAAGCTAATTTGGTTAGATAGTTTTCTAGGATCAACAAAGCTATTCTAGAATAATAAAGATAATTCTAGAATTGTTGTTTTCCTATAGGACTTGTTAGTTCCTTATCATAATGATTATCCTTGAGTTTTTTAGCATGAACAAATGGAATTTTGATATGAGGCTACAAAGTTTATTTATATGATATGCCTCTCAAGCTTTATGTAATGTGTTTTTATTTATCAATATAATTACATCTCCAAGGACACTTTTGCTAAACATATCATGGTATCGGAGCCACTCTAACAATAGTTTTATACGATGAGAGCATCGTGGTGAGGAGAAGGCCATGATATATTAATGAAAAACAAATGTCTAAAACTGAAGCATAGCTTTCTTCACCAAAAAAAAAATCATCAAGGAAGTACTTTAGTGATTCAATACAGTTGCTTTAAAATTTGGAAATCTAGATCTATAATATTTTAATATTAACAAAAAATCTTTTGTCTAGAAATAAAAAGAATTTGTAGATATCAAATATATTTTTAAGGAACTATAAAAAGAACACGATAAGAAAAGGGAGGGAATAGAAAAGGCTCTATATTGTGAAATTTCCAACTTCTTATAAATTGGGAATTTTTTTTTTTTAAATGAGTTGAAAAATTTTCCCAGATGCGGGTGAACGGGACAGGCAACAGGATGGTGGCGGTAGGAGGAGTAGGAACGTGGAGTACATCCCACGCCACCGTGCCTCACCCATTGTATGTCTTCAATACACCTGAAAGCTCATTCAATGCCGAGTTAATGTGGCTCGATAATCTACAC
This sequence comes from Pinus taeda, assembly GCA_000404065.3. Classification (NCBI taxonomy): domain Eukaryota; kingdom Viridiplantae; phylum Streptophyta; class Pinopsida; order Pinales; family Pinaceae; genus Pinus; species Pinus taeda. Next base: position 86,913 of record APFE030361883.1, read on the forward strand.
GGTTCTCCGACTCTCATCCGATGGTGTTCCTCCTTTATAGTTCAGTTCCTTTCATTCAAATGTTAAGGATCCTCGAAAATGCAGTGCTCTGTTGGGTGGATGATTCAGGTTTTCATGTCATTTAGGCTCTCTCAATTCTCTGATAAATTTGTTAACTCACACCCTTCGAGTCTCCTCTTTTTGGAACAGAATTGTTGTGTGCCATACTCTTTTGGCTTCAGGCAACATCACTATCATGAGGCAAAGAATGGGTTATCGTCGGGGTGGAGTTCATGGTTGTCCCCTACACCACGCTTCTTCCTCCTTAGCGGATACATTCCCTCGCTCTTCTGCTAAAAGGCATCGTACTCCCAGATGAGGTCGTGGTCGTGGCAGGGGACATAGCGTATCAATATCAAGCCCGTATCACACTCATGAGCACTCGGCCCGCTTTCAAATCCCCTGCACGCTAAGCAATCATTCCTTCATTGCCCCTATCATGATTCAGCTAAGTGAGGGCACAGGAGGCATTGTCCCAGCAACTCCAACTACTACTTCATAGTCAGGGGTGGAAGACATGACAAGCACCTCTCAGAATCCGGGCGAGAAGGATGATCATCCAAAGAGTTCTCATTTACAAGTCAAGCCTGTTGTGGCACGTTCAAATCTTCGAGGTGAAGAGGACCTGC